>JAXQGS010000212.1:0-31088 GCA_037040325.1 Mucor sp. M7501 | reverse complement strand
GAAACCCTCGCATTTTTTTTCTAGGATTTTTGTGTGTGTCGAGCCTATTCTAGCGATGGGATTGGCTGAAAGACTGGACAGCAAGTGAGATAGATCATTGTAAATGTTGAAATAAAATGAGGCTTTATAATGATGCTAGAGCTTTAAAAGTAGCATGTTCCTATACTCTATTTTTGTGCTGATTATACCTGTGCAATTAAATTCTTTGTAGCTAGCATGGGTTATTGAGGGGCTCGAGATTTCATGAATTTGCTGATTTTGAGCAGATGGTACTAGTAAAAGCTATTGGATTACTATATGAATTTTGGCGAGATGTCTAGCCAAAGCTATTGGCCGTACGTTGTTGGACTGGGGCTTGTTAAAATTTGGCTTGTAAAAGACGATGTCGATGAGTGATGGCGAGAAATGTTTAAGATGGCTGATTTTGGACATGCTAGAGAGCAACAACAAGTGTCATTTATCAGAAATAAATTGTTAGTTAAAAAGAGTATGAATTAATCAGGTAAAGAATATCGTTTATTACATTGGAAAATAAAAGGGTTTATATAATACTCGAACTGAGGGAATTGATGTGAGGATAAGGTATTAGATGGGTTGATCTGGGTGACAGCGATGATAGATCCAATCTATCATCCTGAACATGCCATAACTGGGATTGTAACTGAATCCAGTTAAATGATACATCACATGCAACTACCATTCACACAATTCAACAACTTTGGTTTTATTAAAGAAACAAAGGTTTTTGCCACTGTAAACTCCAGTCTGGCTGTAAAAAAAGTGATTTTGTGAAGCAAGCATCGCAGGTGTCTAAACGCGGGCTCATGTTGTAGATCCAACAAAGGGGAGCAAATCTTAGTTACTGCGGGATTTATTGTTTAACTTGACAGTTGTTGGAATAATAGCGTCGAAACACTGAACTTTTTGCAGCTCTTGTACTATATTTAACCGGCTTAATTATATGAGAACCAACGTAGCAACTGAACTCCTAAATCAAGAAAATAATGCTCTCAAAGTCAAGCGTGTATAATGTCAATACAACGTATGAAAAAGCTGTGTTGCTTTGCTCCTGGGTGTCACTGGTAATAATAATAATAATAATAAGACTCACATCACAGCTTTGGCCCCTGGTTAAGAGCCAACAAAGCAGGATAAGATCAAGCGACTTTGAAAAATGCTTTTCGACACTTTATCTATCAGTCTGTTTGTTGTAATTAGGCAGTTATGCTTGATGAAGATATTAAATCTTCCGTTTAAAGTAGGCTACGCCCTGAAAAATGTGAGTTTCCTGAAAAACAAGCAAAAAGAATATCAGGTCTACATTCATATCAGCCCGCTAGCAGAATACAGTCGAGTAATTAGTTTTGCCAGATGCCAGATATACCATCTCTATAGAAGGTCGTCATAAAAATGCAAAGAAACCGTGACAATATCAGGCGCCATACAAGGGCCTCGCAGCATAGGATTTGGGCTATTCATAGTAGATTATAGCAATCATCACTGGCTGGGTGAATACGGGGCGTTGTTATAGTGCATCATTATGCCGTCAGCCCGATACTAATGGATGATGCACAAATACATCTTGTTGATGGATTCTAAATGTTTGGCAGATTTAATGCTGTTTGTACTTGTGGTGTAGTATTTCTGCCTCGAATGAGTTGGAGTTCTCAGTTTTCTTTATACTAAAAGACTAACAGAGACGCATTATGCTTCTTTGTGCCAAGTTGTATGTCATTTCGCACTTGAGTCCTTTTGTGAAAATAGAGGCTATGCTTTGAATTCAAACAAACATCAGGTCACAGAATAGTATTCTATTAGAAATATCCTAAAGCTGAGCAGGTATCGAACTGCTCATCCTATGATATTATGAATAAATCAAATCACTCTGAGCAATCGATCCGAATCTGTAAGAGGCCTTGTACGAAATCCACTCGATCGAAATCCAATATGCACTTTGTCCGCCATATTTCCCAAATGCTACAAGCAAACTATAGGGCAACGCATAAATAAAATGTGCATGGCAATATCAACCAGCTAGTAGCGTGTCTCCTCTCACAGAGTGGCAATGAGTGAGCATCTCTTTTTTAGTCTGCAGAAATAGCCATTCTTGTTTGATCGCACCTTTCATTGGTCCGTTGGCCAAATGTTCGATAGCTTCCACTTGAATTTTTTGGAAGAATAAAGTTCCTTTTGGGTATTATCGCTGAAACCAGGCCGATCAAACAACCAGTTGCAGCCTTTTTTCGGCCGCCTAGAGCGGTGGTGGTCATTGAAGCTGAGTCTGTGTGAGTGTGTGTTTAATACGCTTTGGGATGTATAGTGCTGAAGCGTCTAATAGTCCAGTTTTTTTTCTCCTCCCCCCTTTTTCTCTCAGTTTTTTTTTTCTTTTGCAACTTGACTTGACGATAATCCCACCCTTTCCTTTATTTTCCTTGCAAAATTGAATGCTCCATGGACGAATCAGTTTCCTACCACTTTGCCACTGTCAAACAGAGACGAGAAAATAGACACGAAATGTAAAAGCCAGAGCATGTAAAAAATTTGTTGATTTTAATGGCAATTGAATAGCGACTACCAGCTGACGCTGAGGCAGCAGCCCAAGCAATCCAGAATGTGTGGTGTTGGAGAGAAAGGTAGGGCGAGGAGACACACTTGCAAAATCCGCGACTAATTGGACGCATGTCATTAGCCGACAGAAGACCCATTGATCCTCCTCGTAAGTAGCCCAAAATGAGCGATTTACGCAGTAGCAACTAAGACCCTCTCCACAGCCATTGTCCAGCTGAAAGTCATTGATGCCAAGCTGCCGATAGCAGAGAAAAAGTAACTACAGCGCCTTTCCAACACCCACTGCATTCATACTCATCTTGCCACCTAGTGCCTATTTGCAGAATCCATACTACTTCATGTACGCTTCGCTGATGGCAGCTGATTTGGACGAGGAATTGCACTTGCTGAGAGACGGAAAGACACGCAGTACAACAGGATCCGTTGTGTCGTCGTTATATCACCTCAAAGACATTGATAATACGGACGCAGGATTTTTCGTTTTTCCCGATTTATCAGTGAGAATGGAGGGAAGCTACCGGCTGAAACTGAGTCTGTTTGAAATCATCGGCAAAGAGGTCTTCCACTGCAGATCCATTATATCCAACAAATTTTTTGTGTATTCTGCAAAAAAGTAAGTGCAGCTTTGTTGTCGGAAATGGGGGGGCTGGCATGCTGACGGAGCGAGGTATTCTTCCGTAGGTTTCCTGGAATGGAAGAATCCACATTTCTGTCCAGGTCGTTTGCGGATCAAGGGCTCAAGATTCGCATTAGAAAAGAACTGCGACAGAGGAGGAAACTGAGCAAAATCAGCGATACAGAGGACAAGGACAGCTCCGTTACGCCATCGCCGACATCGACGACCAACAGCAGCAAAAAGGCAAAGATGCACAAAGCGGCCAGCGATGAGTCGCCGCCGACACTGGGCGCCCTGTCCTCATCCAACTCCAACATGACCACATCGACCGCCTCTGCCACCACGCCCACGTTACCCACTGCGACAGTCAACTCTCACTACAGGGTGGACCTGCCTCCCAACCCCACCAGATACATATCGTACAGCTCCAAGCAGCAGCCAGATGCGTGGTCCTCCTCGCCACAAGCAGCCTCGTCGCCCGTGGGCTCGAATACAAATCGATACTATGCGCAGGAGGAAGGCGTCGATTGTGTGCAGCAACAGCCGTCGTCTTATTTCGTGCATTCAGATCCATATCACTCCCATCCACAAGCATCTTTAAAGTACCCGTTACCCACAGCACCATCGCATCCTCCTCCTGCTCCTGCTCCTGCTCCTTCTTCCTCTTCCTCTTCTTCGTCGCAGCATGAACAGCAGTTTAATCATCACAGTGGTGGGTCGCGGATGAACCCTCCCTTGTTCTACTACTCATCCAATTACTCCAGTTCGTCGTTACCGCCACCATCTCAGTCCATATCTACACAGCAACAGCATCATTCACTACCTCCACCGCCCTCCTCGCATCCCTCACAACATTTACCACCACCACCACCACCACCACCTTGACGCCTTCAAATGCACACATGAATCGGTTTTAGCAGTCCATTTTGAGAAAAAAAAGATAAAATGTCTATATCAATGCTATCAGAGCCTTTTCCCTTCTTTCTTTTTCTTTTTTTTTTTTTTTTTCTTGCATAGTACAATTGTCGCTTGAATGAAGAAGAAGCTTCCCTATCATGTAAATTTATCACTAATAAACAAAAATGGCGTTCTATGCTTGTTCTAATGANTTTTTTTTTTTTTTTTTCTTGCATAGTACAATTGTCGCTTGAATGAAGAAGAAGCTTCCCTATCATGTAAATTTATCACTAATAAACAAAAATGGCGTTCTATGCTTGTTCTAATGACATGGTGCAGTTGCTAGGGCTGACCTGGAACAAGGAGCACACATCCAACATGGAGAATGTGTACTGCTACTGTGGCAAAGGCATGAAAGAGTAGGTTGGGATAGACACACGGCACCGCAGTCGACTCACACAGGCAGCGTAGCAGCCAGCCCATGCTGCAGTGCGATCAATGCAAGCAGTGGTTTCACCGCAACTGCATCAAATGTCTGCCGAAGCCGCTGTTGTTTGGAGACACATTCGGCGTCTTTCGCTGCTCTGTGTGCAACCAGGCGCCCGAGACATTTGAGCGCAAGCCCTCCAGCTGGATCACCATTGTCCACCTCGTCATCTACAACCTGATCAAAAACGCACAGATGGACAATGCCAAAAAGGCCAAAAAAGACAGACGAGACCACTTGTACTTTCGATGGAGGGAGGATGTGTGTGCGTTCATTGACGACTACTGGGACTATCTCTGCCCCGAGAAGCAGCGCACGTCAGCCTGGCACAACACCATCGCCAGCGTACTGTCGACGCACAGCAACATCTTCTTGTCCGGCTTTGAAAAGCTCAAGCAAAGTGGTAATCGACATGTCGACATGTGCTAGTGGCAACTTGACTAAACGAACCCTCTTTATTTGCGCAGCATGGTGGACATTGCACAAGATAGAGCCTCCTGCGGCAACAGCGGCAAACGACAAGAAAGCACATGCTCGGGCGAAACCAGCTCTGAGGAAGCCGTTAAAGAGATCGTCCATTGAGATGGGCGACAAGAGCCTGCCAGCAAACAAGAAAAAGAAGGCGAAACCAGCGCCAGTCGACTCGGACATGGACAATGACCTGCTGGATTTGAGCTCCTTGTCAGAACTGTCGTCTGCTGAAGAATCCCTGTCTGATTTTGAGGATGCAAAGGTAAAGAAGGAGCCCAGCGAGGAACCAGCATTGCCACCTGCAGAAAAAGAGCCGGTATCTTCACCGGCACGATCAGCAGCAAGAGAGTCTACGAATGAGGCAACACCAGTTGCACCCACAGAGCCTGTGCCAGCCAAGGAGACAACGCCTGTCATCAAGTCAGAGCTTACCGCTACTCTGCGCGAGGATTCCTTTGATCCCGATACACCACCGGCATTTACAGCTGCACTCGCAGCACCACCCCATATACCCAGCATACCATCCCAGCCTACAGCTAGTACACACAACAACAGCAATAATACTTCCAACCCAACACTCTCATCTCAAGACGAATGGCTGCTACTGCAAAAATTAGAGCACTCGTCCAAAAAACTACCGCCCGCAGCGTGTCGATATAAGCGCAAACTAGGGATGCGACGTCTGAAACGCAACTTGGGCATCAAGCTCTTTGATATGGACAGCCAGCTTATCCACATGCTACGCACGCCAAATCATGCGTTAGAGCCTATTCCCAAGGACACCACGATCCAGCCGGCTTCCAATCAACGGCAAGTAGAGCAACAGCAGGACAATCAGCTTTTGCTGGACAAGATCACATGGACACCGTACACATCTTCATTTGCTTCTCGGTTATTTGGCTCTATTCGACAGCGAAACACCTTGACCCGAGACGAGCCGTGGCTGTCATCCTGGAACGGCCGCAAGCTACGGCCATTTATACGTCGCGATTTTCAGAGCAAACCGAAACGCATGTTGTTGATGGGGCAGATCAAAGCGTGCAATGGAAAGCCGCCCAAGAAAGGCCAAGACGAGCCCTCTGGCGTTGTGCCTGGA
Source organism: Mucor sp. M7501 (assembly GCA_037040325.1). Classification (NCBI taxonomy): domain Eukaryota; kingdom Fungi; phylum Mucoromycota; class Mucoromycetes; order Mucorales; family Mucoraceae; genus Mucor; species Mucor sp. M7501. The sequence continues at coordinate 24,953 of JAXQGS010000212.1, read as the reverse complement.
GAGAGCATCGATTACGTCTACTTTCAAAAGGAACATTTGCAGCAGGTAAACACGTTGTTGAGTCGGTCTTTCTGGGAGGGCGTAGATGTATCAGAGTCATTGCTGTTTCCAGAGTTCAGCATTGTCGCTCTGTACAAGCGACGAGTGATTGGATGTGCCTTCATGACGCCAGAAGCCTACATTACTTATTTTGCTGTTGAGCCTGGATGGACAAATGCCAGTATAGGACAGTTTATGCTGTATCACTTGTTCCAGACAGCCATCTCCAAGGACATTACACTGCACGTATCAGCCAATAACAATGCCATGGTAAGGTATCCTTTACGTAGCACCGAGCATATATACTGACATTCCCTGCAGATTCTCTATCAAAAGTTTGGCTTCAAGCCAGAAGAGTTTATTGTCAATTTCTATGACAAGTATCTTCCAACAGACAGTGTGTTTAGTAAAAACGCCTTCTTTTTGAGATTGAGAAGATGATGCTCTATTGCTTATACAATAAACTGATATTTTCAAAAGCATTGACATGTGTTCAGTCCAAGTGATGATGCTGCTTTTCTTTTTTTCTCGCATCGCAACTTCTTTCTTGATACCATCAGAAGCATTCACTGCCTTCTTCGTGATTGACGTTGGCTGGCTGGTGGCAAACTGTTTTACATTTCTTTACGTAGCGCACCTGATTATGCTTGAATCACGCAATTATGAGAGCCTTTTTCATTGTTCATCAGATATAGCCAATCCCTATCAATGCGTCTCAGAAAGCCATAGCACGCAGAACATCTCACCGAAGAAGCTGCCATCTGAACCCAAATAATGTGCCCAATAACAAGGAGAGACCCTTAACATGCATACTCAAATGTCAGATTCCAAAATGCAGCAGCATGCGATTGGAACCTACGGGGTGCCGCCGGCAGAGATTGATCATAGCGAAAGCAATTCTAGACGTCTACAGTGTCTTTTACTATACAAAAGATGGCTTACAAGGCAAAACACAGCCTTTGCTGTGATTGAATTTTATAGGTGGTGCCACTGGTCCTCCAGATTCTTGTTTTGGACATCCCAAAACCTTTCAGGGCCAATTACACAAGATATTGTTACTCGAACAACAGGTATTTCTCTAAAGTTTTGGATGTAAAATTGAACGAGGAATTCAGTGGTACTAATCTCAAAGCGATCCCTTTAGTTTGTGGAGAGCAACTGTGGAAAAATGCAAAACACGTTTTTGGAGAAAAGGTCTACAAACACTATAGTAAATCAATCAAAAGACACTTTTACATGCTCCAATGCGTTTCTACGATTGTTTTGAGCATAGGAACATCATAATAGAAAACTTCATTTTTGAGGTGAAAACCTCCATCATTCAAAATTATCAATTTTTCCCTTGCTACTACAAGGCAAAATTTGCCAGAAATCGATTATCAACTCGACCCCCAAAAAATCTCTGAAAAGTAATTCATAACCTAATGTCAGGTCGTAAAACACGATTACACTTGTTTTGAGGCCGAAATCGTGCTTCGTTGGTGAGATACAGGCGATTTAAACACTTGATTTCACAATGGTAAATACATTTGAGGGCTGCTCACTGAACATTGCGCTTATTAACATCGGATGGGATGGTCTGTAGTTTATCATCTAGCGAAACAGTGCATTATGCAGACAAGAGGGACACGCAAGAAGCTTGGATTGAGTTCGGAATTTCCTCGATTTCAAATGTGTTGTGCAAATGGTCATATACATGCTAATGTAGCAGTGCAAAATGTGGTTGTTCTGCATGCTAATAGATAGATAGGGTTTTGGTGTCTTTGGAACAGATGTTCAATCGCAAGGCATGATTGCTCTGTACATATATTCAAGCTACTTTTTCATTCTTTCGTAAAAATACGTACTAGTAACCTTTCTCTACTATTACTCTATCGCTTGATATGTATGTGATATGACCAGTTTTTATCATGTGTGATTTAAAATGTGTTCCGTGAGAGCCCGCAGGCCGACGCCATTACGGAGCATAGCGAGATCAAACGACTAGCATATCATTGATATACTTGAATACCTGTTTGATCGTACTAAGTGTCTTGGTTTTCAAGGAGATCATTCGCACATCTGTGATTTCATTTGCTGAAAAGCTCAATACTCGAACCTGCATCAGATTGAACCCTAATTGTATTGACAGTTTAAGCCAATCACATTCTACTTTTGGATGCTTGACAGATGAGTCTACTAAAAGAAGAATGAATAACATAGGCATGAGCAAGTATATATACCTCGATTAAAAAGCACTTTAAGCCTACAGAAAATTTTAAACGGACAGACCCATAGGCTAGAGAGCTTCAAGGCGTCAATCGATTTGAAAGCAAATATCGCCACTTGAACAGCTTCCGTTTGCCCCTTTGTCAATCATTCTTGCACCATACCAAATCATGCAAAAAGAAAAAAAAAAAAACTTGTTATAAAGGTGCCATAAGGGCTTTATACTATCATTGTTCTGTACTATGTGAATAAATGAACAATAAATAAATATCCAATGTTGATCTATTCTCTCTTTCTCTTTTCCTCTCCTAATTTTATCACTACTATTACAATAAATCATGGATACTGACACCACTGCAAAACCACATCCAGAAAAGAGCATCCCCAGCATGACAGCATTTTCCATCATGTTTGTTAGCATCGGCATGTCTTGCTTCATATGGCAATCAATCACAGCTGGGCAAATGTTTTACAAGGCAAGAAAGCCCATTTTAGGCCTTGTATTTGCTCAAGCTACATTAGGCATTGTGGTTACATTTGTCACGCTCCTCACCTCATTAACACCAGACATTGACTGCACCTTTGTAAGTTGCAACTTGTATAGAGAAACCCGCCCATACTAAGCATCCTTGTGCACAGCGTCTGCTGTTTTCAGTCGTAGGCGTCAATGTTGCCGATATTACACTGCAATTTGTGCTGCTGTGGAAAGCGTATCTGGGCAACAATCGATCCAAACTAATCTTGGGCTTTGGCTGCATACCACTGGTTGCCATTGCAGCCTTTATCATTGCCAATATGACATTTGGCAGATCTATATCAGAGCAAGGCGTAGGACTATGCGACACAGATTACCGTGAGTAGCTCTGTATGCGTGGTTCACCATTGTTGACTCATATTTGACACGATATAGCCACCTACATTGTGATTGCAAAGGCCGCCATTGATTGTACATCAAACACTTTCTTGTCGGGTTGCTTTGTGCTAGTTATTTATAGACATTACCGCATCCTTGGAAGCAGTATTCAAAAGACACTGATCACAGAAGGTCTCATTTACTGGTAAGCAAACGATTCTGTATATCCGTCACTGTATACTTGACAATTTGGATAGCTTTGGTGTATGCTTGTCCAACATTTTAACTGGCATCTTGATGGCAAAGACTGTATTGGGCGGAAGCACGCCTATCTTGTACACAATTGACTGTAGGTGTATCAAGGCTCGATGTTTGACTGCATGCTAACTTTTAATCAACAGGGTATCTTGCTTCCTACCTCATCATCAAACAGCTCAGATCTCGCCATAAGCATGCTGGACTGAAAGAGGACGAAGATGAAGAGGAGGATGACAGCAACTCAAGTATAGCCTCAAAATGCGACAATCAATCCTATCGACGACATGACGACGAAGAGCGTGCAGCTCAAGACGACTTTGACTCGTATCACAACAAGGCCAGGGACACCTACTACCAGTCTATCGATGGAACAGTGGTTGCGTCCATAACTGCTGTAAGCACACCTCAGCATTCATATCTGGAAGGAGACGACGAGAAACTGTATCCTTTGCCTAGCCTGCCTCCTTTTGAGAAGAAGATTTACAGCTATGCAAGGAAGAATTCTGCAACACAATCACTAGAGGAAACCAATTTGACAATTGAAACTCTAGCTATACGCGAGATGGCACCGGAATCGCCAAAAGTAGCAATTCCTAAGGCTGAACACGAGAAATAACCTTTTTCTTTTCTCTTTTTGCTAGCACTACTACTCTCTTAATACCACTAGTCATTTAACCATTAACTTATCATTTCCATCATCATCACCAAGCATTTATCTAATAAAATGGGGGAAAAGAAAGCTGTTGAAAAGGAGATCAAACGCGTCGTATTACGAATAATGAGAAATTAAGGTTATCTGATGGAGACAAACAATACAAGCGAATTTAAATATTGGATGTTGTTAATTACAATTTGCGTTTAAAAAGGCTCTGCAATTTATATCATCAGCAGAATCCTAAAATTTGGCTTTTTTGGTGTATTTGCATAGTCAGCTATGGTGATTGCAATATCCCATACGTTTGATGGGGTCGCATCCTCTGCAAAATGGAAGGCTTCAATGTGCATCTCAAGCAAAGGCATCGCAAAGCTGTAAGGTACATGCTGGCACCGCCATCCGAGAAAGAAGCACGCTTCCATGCCAGATCCAAGCATGAGACTTTACTACTACAGTAGCCAACTTGCCTGCTCTATTCTTCAAAGAATCCAACTTGTATTCATTAGGACACTTGACGATAAACATTACGAAACCATGAGTCACTTGTTCTTTATCAGATTGATGAGAATGTGACCAGAATCAGATAACGAATCATACTCGCATCAAAGCTGAAACTCGCAATGAGGGTAAACAGAGAGACTTCCAACGCATGCCCCACCTCGTGTTAATGTGTTGTACCTGCCTATGTCAAAAATAGCACACAGTGATGACAGATCCAGATATCAGATTTCACAAAAATCTGCAGCGGGGAAACAAGGTGTCTCTGAGGAGGCCCAATGACAACTGGACTTTTTTGCGCCTAAAGGGGAACAGGGAACCCTGTTTTTTTATTTCCCTTCTCTTTCACTCTCTCTGTATAACTTTCTTTGAAAATGCACCATCCCGAAGAAGAAGAGGATTACGACTACGAGTCGCTCGGAAGCAATACCACCATGCTGCAAAACGCATTTGCAGGCGCTTTAGCTGGTATTGCAGAGCATTGTGCCATGTATCCAGTCGACAGTATAAAGGTAACATTGGAGCGAGCCTTCTCTGCACAGCAAAGCGACTGACGCACACTTCTACCAGACAAGAATGCAGGTGATATCGTCCACCACCAAGATCATCCAGCAACAGCCGCCAGTGACACTTCGCAATCTATGGAAGGGCGTGAACTCGGTTGTGTTGGGAGCCGGACCAGCACATGCCTTGCATTTTGCGACTTATGAATTTTGCAAAGACTATTTTGGAGCCAACTCGAGTGGTCATCATCCTCTGGCTTCGGCTGCTGCTGGCGCTTGTGCGACATTAGCCCATGATTCGCTGATGAATCCTTTTGATGGTAAGTGCTGGATGTGCATCTATAGCCCGAGAACGAGGCTTATTCACACTGTGCTCCTCGGGTAGTCGTCAAACAGCGCATGCAGTTGCGCGATTCAACCTATAGAACGATCCGAGAATGTGCACGCAGCGTTTATACCAAGGAAGGCATCGCAGCATTCTATATATCGCTACCAACAACACTTGTCATGTCGATTCCGTTTCAGTCGATCCAGTTTGCAACATATGAATTTTTCCGAAAAGTGCTCGGTACAGAGGCCACAGGCTACGATCCCAAAACACACATTTTCGCTGGAGGTTTGGCAGGAGCGATCGCATCATCACTCACCACACCACTGGATGTCGTGAAAACGCTATTACAGACCAGAGGCACCAGCAGCGATCCCCGCATTAGAAACGCCACAGGATTCAGAGACGCTTCGAGCATCATCATGGAGCGATATGGATTCAAGGGCTTCTTTAGAGGATTCAGGCCTCGTGTGTTAACACACATGCCAAGTGCCGCCATCAGTTGGAGCGTCTACGAGTATATCAAATGGATGATCAATGTGCGAAATAGTTCAGAGAAGCAAGAAAACTTTGTCTCTCTTTAAGGGTTACACTCCATTAGATATAGCTTTTTCTCTTGTATTATATTCAACTTTTATTTCCCCCTCTTCGTTTCCTGTCCATCCCCCCCTCTTACAAAAAAGGTGTATATATATATATTAATTCAAAATCACATAATGAAAATCATTTATTTGAAATCCATTTGAATACACTTGAAAAGTCTAGGGACTCGAAATCTTTGGTGGTGCATAGCTTTTGATACACATTGCTAGCCATGGTACCCAACTGAGGGCTCGTGTCGCAACTCTCGGCAGCCTTCATGGCCAAGCGCAGATCCTTGGCCATGAGCTTGTTACTGAATCCGCCTTGGTAATCTCTGGATGCAGGCGCAGTGGGGATCACGCCGGGATAAGGATTGTAGGTATCAGAACTCCAGCAACGGCCAGTGGAGTTGTTCAGGATGGAGGCCAGCAGCTGAGGGTCCATGCCCAGCTTGGTGCCCAAATGCATCGCCTCGGACACGCCAATCATGCTGATACCCAAAAGCATGTTATTGCACAGCTTGGCTACCTGGCCAGAGCCATTGGCACCACAGTAGATGACATTTTTGCCCATGTGCTGCAATACAGGCTTGACTTGATCAAAGGCCTCCTCAGAAGGACTACCTACCATGAATGTCAAGGTACCGGCATCAGCGCCCAAAGTACCACCGCTGACAGGCGCATCAAAGGCAAGGCCGCCCTTTTGAGCTACTTTCTCGGCAACTTTACGCGAAACACTGGCATCAATGGTACTGGAATCCACCAAAACACTATCGCCGTCCACAGCAGGCAAAAGCTGCTCATAGACAGACTCCACATGTGCGTGTTCAGGAAGCATGGTGATCACGGTGGAGGTCTTTTCGCCCAGTTCCGAGATGTCGCGCACAGTCTTTACATTGGGGAACTCGTGGGTGATGCGTTGAACAGCAGCTTGATTTAAATCAAAGACGTAGACTGGACCTGAGCTCTTTAATGCAAGATTCTTGGCCATGCCGTAGCCCATTTGGCCCAAGCCGATGAGACCGACTGATGCTTTGCGTTCCTGAAGAGATGATTTAGTACACGGATAGTCCTATAAAAGTGGTTCACGCTTACATTTGCTACGGTAAAAGTGTTAGCATTGTTACATGGCGATATCGAAAACCACAAGTATACCTGTCGACATGAATCTCGAGCCGTTTTGGCGATGCAACATGAAGAGCACTGCTCTGCTTTTGGTGATGAATACCATTTTCTATTATACCCACGTTAAAGAAACAAGAGAGAAATAGGTACAAGGAGCCAACTCTATTTTATAGTGCTTTTGTTTGGTGAGGTTTTTCCCACGATGAGTGCTGTTTCTCACCCGCATTTATGTGTGCGTTTTCTGGATGAAACCTTGCTACTATATGATCCGCACTCGACTACGCTTTCAAATACCCATTTTTTTCTCTTTTTTTCCTCTCGTCAATTGTGGATAATGAGCGACAATTCATCAGTAGATTCAGATACGTCTAATACGGAGCAAGAATTGGTATTCATGCTGAGCACATTTATGAAGGGCAGACAGCCACAGCATCCCGTCAAGCAGATACAGCACGCAGTGGCGCTTGAAGAAGACACTACAAACCACTCGTCATCAGCACTGTCCACTTCGTTTTCCACCTTGGCCATCGAGAATCAAGCAAAGGACATACCCGATGTATGTAAGATCAGCATTGCATAGTCTTGTTTGTGTCATTGTGTAACGGCTTCCTTAGGCTTTGAAGGCTCGCTCCAAAAGAGCAGTAGAGGAGCGAATTCGACTGGTGTCATCAGAGATGATCCGCTACCTGAGAAAGCACGAGTTCAAAGGTAAGCTTGGCTGGGCTTTCATGTGCATGCTTGTCTTCTGACGGCTCTTGTTATAGTCAGAGGAACCACAGGCAAGGTACATTTGCTAGAGTGCCATTGTACATGTCCACATGCGGTACTCACCATGTCGAGCAGGTTTATACAGTCGTCATTGGGAATCGATTGGAATGCACCTGCCATGACTATCAGATCAGAAAATGTCACTGCAAGCACATATTATACATTCTGCTGAAGGAATTGAAAGTTCGAGATTTATCAATGGAGATATTCACCACACTGTTTCCGTCTGACGAGGTAAGGACACCGTATGTGTGCATGAGTGAATATGGCCTTGAGTTTTGTGCCAATAGGTTCTGAAGGAAGTATTTAAAAAGTACCACACATTGCCTTGAGCAAGATCCATCCACATCCATATCATCGAAATCCAACGCAGCACCATTTAGCACGAGTCAGAGGAGAGCCTCCTTCTTTCTCTTTATCATAATGCATATACTTGATCAACTATAAATAACTAACAATCGGCTTCTAATAAAAAGCTATATTCAAAAGAGTAGCAATGAGTGAGGATGTTTGAGGTTTTAACATTTATTATGTGTATTTATTATTATTATAAAGTGTATTAGATTAGAAATATTGATAGCAATGCTTTAAGGAATAACACCAGAGTAGTTGGCGGCTGAGAGATCGCAATGATCTAGTTCATTACCCCACCAGTCACCACCTTCGAAGCCGCTGCCAGTGCTGACACCAAAGATGATGATACCGGCAATGGCTACACCGGAATCAAAAGCGGCAGAAGTGATGTAATTGTATTTGGTCCACCAGTCTCTGTGGTATCTGTGAATATACCAGCCAAAGAAGAGACCAGCAGTTACCCACATGGAGAAATTGAGAGGTACAGCAGGAGGCATCATACCAGTAGAGTTAAAGATCAAAGGCAAGTGAACATACTTGATCAAGCTGTTGGGGTATCTCTTGGACAGGTACCAGAAGGGAACAGGGATGAGGATACCAATAAGGAAGAACCAAAGCATGGTGTTGTAAGGACTCTCAGCTCCAAACATCTTTTGAGGGCCAATGGCTCCCCAAATCACAGAAGCAGAATAGAAAGTACGAGCACTAGGACAGGTGAAGGGGTAAGCGGCAGGCGTACAAATGCCCTCGACAGTATCCATGAGCCAGGTAGCAGTTGCCAAGTTGATGAGGCCTGCAATGGCGGTACCAACAAGCTGTGTCCAGAACATGGCCTTGGGAGGGATCTTGGTGTAATGGCCAAGCTTGAGATCGCCGACAAAGGTGAGGCATTGGGCCATGGAGATGTAGCCGTAGGTCTTGAATGTGACATTGGCAATAGGGTGGCCAGGGAGAGCAAAACCAATGATGAATTCAGTGACAACGTTGAGGCCAGGTTGCTGATTAGTAACAGCCTGAATGATACCAATAGGAAGAACAAAGATGGCGGGAATAGCAATAGCCAAGATCAAGCCCCACCATGGTAGGTAGATGGGCCATGCGTAAATGACAGCAAAGGAGACAGCAAATGAGATGACAAAGATGGAAATATACCACCAGTGAGGAACTTCAGGGTAAGCACGCATCAGTTTGTGGTGGATATCTTCGTTCTTTTGAGTACGAGAGTTCTTGAATTGATTGATGATATCTCTGCCGTGATACAAAGCAGTGTGGGTCAAGATACTTGTAACACCGGCAAAACCAATACCATAAGTAAAGGCAAAGAAAGAGGACATACGGAGAGGACCATACTGTTCATAGAGAACGGGATCCAAGATCTTTTCGGGCGTCAAGACCAAGCTATTGTTCCAGGCTTCACCCTGGGCGTTGAAGAGGCCTGATGTAAGGATGGGGAACTTTTGAGCTTCCCAGACATTGGTATAATACAGAGCAGGTACAATAATCCAAGCAATAAAGACAAAGCCAACACCAATGTTGACAATGGCAAACAGAGGCACAACAAGAGGAGAACCGAGGTAAGATGTAATGGTAGCCCAATCAAATGAGACAGCCAACATACCAAGGCCATTGAGGGAACCAGTCAGTTGAGACAAGACGAGGTTATCAGGCTTGATCCAGCAAGCCCAGGAGAAGAAGGTCAAGACTTGGAAGAAATAACCAGGAAGCCAGTAGTAGACAAACATGGCGCTGAAGGCATAAAAAAAGTAACGGAGACGAGAGGGACCACTCCAGTTTGTATCATTCTTGTGGAAGGACGTGAACAGAGAGATGTTGGCCAAGTTGCTAGGCCACACCATGCTGGAGGGATAGACAAGGAAGGGACGGAGCAGACCAGCCATACCGTAACCAATGAATTGAGTTGTCCAGATCAACAAGATGCCTCCACCCCAGCCGAGGTTTTGGTTGTAAAAGAGACGCTGAATAGTAATGATATCCACGGCGTAAGCGGTACCGTAAGAACAATTGGCCATGACTGTAATCAAGACGTGCTCCTTCATGTTGAATGGACCGGGATTGAAGAATTTTGACTTGGGAATCACCTTTTCCATGAATTTACCAATAGGGAATGAAAGCAATTGAACAACCAGAGGCGATAGCGTCAGGGCATTTTGTCTGTACCAAAAGAACTGGTTGACAAAACTGAGCAGACAACTAAAGACTAAACCAAGAGACCACATACGGAAAGTGTATACTGGCAGACTTGGGTCGTCAGTGCTGTTCAAAGGGATTCCTGTTAGTCCAACAGTGTCTGGCAATGTGCGCCTATTTCAACTTACTTGTCAACAACAGCACGAACTGCTTCAATAGGGGAATCTTCTTCATCTTCAAGATGGCTCAGAGAAGACCTTTCCATGTCGTCGAGTTGGTGCTTTTCATTGGTGTCAGTGTGTAAGAAATCTTCGACCTTTTCAGATGTCACCACGGTCTCTGAAGTGACATAGTTGCCATGACCATAATCCTCTCTCTTTTCAGAGGAGGAAATACTTGTTCCTGACATGTGTGAGTGCAATAGAGAAAAGAAAAAAGTAGAGTAAAGACTAAACCACAGGAGAGAGAAAAGAGTCTGTATTTATATCAAATTTGCTATCAAATGTATGGTGATTGATGGGTAACTCAAATTCCTTTTTGTACATTTTTGCTTTAGATAAATCACAAGAACCTGGTTGCCCCATTTGGCCAAAAAAGCCAATTTAAGAAGCTGCGTTTGCTTAGTATAGCATGCTTAATTTGAGACACCAAATGTCTGTTTCTGAGTGGTTTATATGGTCAAATATATGCCAAAATGCCTATAAAACTACGAGAGATTATTGGAGCTCCTGTGTGCACTACTAGCATAGGATCTATGTTGAATACCAAGACAAACTTGTTCTATCCACATCATCTAAGAATAAAAGAAGATGAAGAAAAAAGACTTAATATTTTGTTTGCTTCCTTAGGCATCGTAGTGCAACTTGCAGTTACACCACTCAAGCATATTTATGGACAAAATAGTTTTATAATTCCTTTTTAGTATTTTTTGCCCAGAAAGTATCGCCAGCTTCAGATCATAATCCTCTATCTCTATCTTGCAATATTATCTATCCTGGGAATATACTTCCATTTTCACTTGATGTTCGATATGGTCATATTATAGATGAATACAGAAAATATTGCCATTCGTATGAAATAAATATGTATACATCTCTTGTATACGCTTTTTGCTGTTATCTCTTTTACCCAGATATCATATCTCCTCGGTTCCTAATTGTCAAATGCAAATGATTTGACGCTCAGATTACCAATGCTCTGTAGCGACCAGTTCAAATATAGACAACTCCATCAGGTGATGCACGAAAGAAATCAACTTAATTAGGGGATGTGGTACATATGCAGGTCTGTTATCCGAAAAAAAAAAAAAAAAACTTCTCATTGCATGTGGGTATTTATGCTTTGTACAGTTGATTCATTTCAGATGCAGTTTCGTAAAAAATACAAATGAATGCCGTATCAATCTCGTAAAAAGCCAGGCAGATGGACTGATTTAGATTGAATCCAAAAGAGAGAAGAGAAACTTGAGGAGGATCAGGTAGGCAACTATGATTGGTAAAAAGAAAAAATAAACATTTAGTAATTGATTCATGATATCAATGAAAGAGCTTATGTAATGGTGGTCAGCCCATGATTCAACTCTCCATGAGTTGATGTAGCAGAAAAAGTCGTTATAGACGACGCAAGGATCACTGTACGGGAAGTTCAGGGTGGCACCAAGATTGAATATACATACTTTAGACACTAGCAAAGCTTCATAAAGAAAATCACTGGCTTGTTGCAAACACTCGGGGTAGAGTGTGATTGTTTGACAGACTCGTGCTGGTACCATCCAAAGGTAGTAAAGACTCCCAAAAGCCGCAAAGAAGACTACTGGTTAAAAAAAACTACTCAAGAGAACAATGTAGAGGAGATGGCAAGGCAATATAGGCGCTAAGCATTGAGCCATCAGGAATCCATGTATATTCAAATTTGTGCAAAGAGATGCGTTTCAGTACTTGAGCTATATGCTGCTTGGTCGGTTTATAACTTGATATTCTTCATCACTATAGTTGAATTGTATTCAACCTTGGAATTTAGGACGCATTATTAAAATGATACAGCCCTTAGTTGGCAGCCCCAGGACTTGAACGAGATCATATATAAATGTATATAGCCCTTTTTTTTAGAGCTTGAGTAAGGCTTGAGTAAGATCGTAAATAAATGTATGTAGCTCTTTTGATTAGACTTCAATGGAGTCTTTACAAATTAATGTCAAATATGGCCAATCCATGTCGATGATGCAGCTCAGAAAGTCATTGCAGAACATCATCTCACCGAAGCTGTCATCTGAACCCAAGAAATGTACCCAATAACGAGGAAACACTCTTAACGTGTATACTCAAATGTCAGATTTCAAAATGCAGCAGCATGCGATTGGAACCTATTGGGTGACATACAGCAGAGATTGAGCGTAACTGAAAGCGATTAGACGTCTACAGCGTCTTTTTACTATACAAAAGGTGGATGTTCGGGCAAAACGCTGCTTGGCTGGGATTGAATTTCAGAGGTTTGTTCCACGGATCTTCTGGATCGCGGATCTGGACATCTCAAACCCTTTCAGGCACAATTACACAAGATTTTTCTAATTGAACAACAGGTATTTCTCTAGACCTATACATGCAAAATTGAACGAGGAATACAATGATGTCAATTTCAAAGCGATCCCTTTAGTCTGTGGAGATTAACTGTCGAAAGATGCAAAACACGTTTTTGGAGCAAAGGTCTACAAACACTATAGTAAATCGATCAAAAGACACTTTTACATGCTCCAATGCGCTCCTACGATTGTTTTGAGCATAGGAACACCTTAGTAGAAAACATCGTTTTTGAGGTGAAAACCTCCATCATTCAAAATCATCCATTTTTCCCTTGCTACTACAAGGCAAAATTTGCCAGAAATCGATCATCAACTCGATCCCCAAAAAATTGCTGAAAAGTGATTCATAACCTAATGTTAGGTCGTAGAACACGATGGCGCCTGTTTTGAGGCCGAGATCGCACTTTGTTGACGAGATACAAGCGATTTAAGCTCTTGATTTTACAGTGGTAAATACATTTGAGGGCTGCTCACTGAACATTGCGCTTAATAACACCTGGTTTGATGGTCTGTAGTGTATCATCTAGCGAAACACTGCATCATCAAGTTCTTTTGTTCAATAAAAAGCACACAGACTTACCCAAAAAGTGTGCCTAATACCCAAAATCGATAAAAAAAAAACTGTTTTTGTAGCAAGTATCGAATCGATTGACTGGATTTGAGTCGTTTGACGGATGAGCGAAATGGAGGGTGTCCGTCGCCCGACTCTGACATGGCTGTCTTTCACTGTTAGAAACCACATATCGTCCAACAGATAATCAGAATTGATTCATTTCTCAAGATTCACCATTGTATTATCTGGGTAAGCCCACTGCAAGCTCATCGCTCTAAACAAATATCATGGTCAAAGGGCACGCTACAAAGGTATATGTATTTAATAGGCGGCAATATTTTTCGGGCTCTTTTAGCCTTATAGACCAGACTCTTTTAATCTTCTTGCAATTGTATCTTCACCACGCTCTCTGTATCCCCCATAATATGTTAGCATTTGTCTTTTAAGCACGCACACACACACACACACACACACACACACACATAAGCATTACCTTGGCTCCAGTCTTAGACTGAGATTGTACAGCTCTTCCTCTTCTCTGCTGGAATGCAAATGGGTCTTTATGAACTCCTGAATATCTGGCACTGCCGTCAACATGTAATGCGTGGACTGATACTGTTGCAGGTCTCGAATGACCTCGGCCGTCTTCATACGCTTTGCAAAATTGATGAGGTTGTTTGACTTTTTCAAAAAGTTGGCATTGCCATCCTCGATAAAGGTCAAATCTTGCAAGTAGATGCCCAAGAAGGGGATACAAGGTGGGTTGATTTTGTGTATGATGTCTCTGTACTCGCTGAAGTTTCTATTGGCACCCATCAGCCGTCTAATGTTTTGTAGTATTTGCATGGTGCGAGCACTGATCAGCTCCCACGTGCGCTTGAGTCTGCCGATAGAGCCATTGTCAAATGCAGATAGAATCGCCATGCAAGTGTTGTAGTTGTTCAGTAAGCGACATCGCTCTGCCACGAATATCCAGTGCTTCAGCACCACAGCTCTCTTCTTGACCTCTTCTTTGCTGAGGATGGAGTCTGTCACCCAGGCAGTAACTTGGTTGGAATGCTCAATGGACGCCTTGACATTGGCGGCAATGTGGTTCTGGTCCGAGTCAGGCTTGCCCCAGTTCTTGTCCAAGCACTCCACGGGCTTGATTCTGTTGTAGAGTCTAAAGTCCATGATGGTCATTTGCCGTGCCAGTTCGTGCGGATCCAGTTCCAGCAGTTTGATGCGTTTCATATTCTTGGGCAGAATAGGCACTGGCATATCTGCCGTGCGCACATTCAGCTTCATCTTGCGGATTTGGCTCGAATCTTCTGCCAGCAGGCGTTTCTTGATCAGCTTGGCTAGCTGCTCGGCACCAAACTTCATGGATTCGACAATGACATGCTCGGTAAAGTGGCTAATCTCGGGCAAAATGGGTCGGTCTTCCTCCTCGTTAAAGTAGGTCTCGAGCCACGATTTGATGACATTGAACACTCTCAGGCGCACCAGCTTCAGCTTTTTCTCCTTCCATAGATCAAGCTCTTCTGGCGTCAATTCCTCTGGTGCTGGCAGTTGGTACCGATTAAACAGCTCGTTGAACAGCTCTTGCGTAGTACAGAAGGATCTGTAAGTCAGCAAAAACGTCGTGTTGAATTTGGAGTCTACAAGCAGAGGCGTTGGTGTCAGCTAATAGATAAGGCATGCTTTCTGACAACTATACATACCCAATTGATCGTGCTGCGTCAAGCGCTGAACAAGACAATGCAGAGAGCCGCCCTTGACATTGCCCTCCATATTGAATACCATCTCTGCTGCATCCACTTCTGACTGCAAGAACCAAGGCGTCTCTGTCGTCGCTGCAGTGCCAATGACGGAAGCAGCGCTGGCGCCAGTCTGCAAAAGCGGGTTGGTGGTGGGCGAAAGCGATGCGCTGGTCATGGTGGGCGATGTTAATATGGTGTCTCTTCGACGCGCTGCTGCAATGGTATCCTCGCCAAAGAACTTGGCAATCTTCATGTCCTTGTGCTGACGCACTGCCTGGCTTGCTGTCATGTCGCTATGGTAACTGCTGCTGTCACTGAGCACATCATCAGCCACCTCCATTGGGTTGGCCATGAGTGTGTTGAGCCCAATGTCCAGTCGACGAATGCTGTTGGCCAGCTCTTCTGCAGACTGATCCTCTTCATCGTCCCGCGATTCCAACGATAGTGCGTGTGTGGTGGCTGTCGTGGTGGGAGACAGCTGGCTGGCGCTCACATAGTGTCTCTGCGTGGGCGTAGGCGTGTCACGTTGTTCTTCGGCCATGTGTGGCAGTGGTAGCTGATGAGGCTGCTGGCTTGGCTGGTGCTTGGCCATGTCCACCACGTCTTTGATGCCTGATTCAATGGCGTGCAAACACTCTTCCAAGCGCTGGCGAGCCATCTGCACTTGCTCCTCGTTCAGCTCTGAGCTTGTGATGGATTGCGAGACGACAAACAGAGAGCCCATGGCAGCGTAGATTGGCTGCTTGCACTGGATCAGCTCGGGCGTTGTTTGGCTCATTTCTTCTACCGTGTTTAAAAAGTGGCTCGTCGTGTTGCTGAGGTTACGGAACTGAGCTACCAACAGCGGCGCGTTGGCTTTCAGCGTCTCCAATGTCATCTTGAGGTCCTGCTGTTGAAACGTCTCACGGACGCTTTCGCTAAAGGAGGTCATGGCGCCTCTGACATTGTCAGCCAAGACAAGCGTGGCCGTAAGCATGTCTGATTTGCCCATCATGGAGGTCAGAGGGTTGGTTCTCCAGGGCCCGTCCGTCAGCACGGGCTTGACATCTTTCAGCTGAATTTGCATGTCTTGGGCACAGGTCATGAAGTTACGCACAGCAATCAGCACATCATCGGAATCCGACTCTAGCTTGGCCAAAGACTCGGGTGTGGGCCAGGCACTGGAAGCCACCTTGGTAGACAGGACGAGTTTGGCGAGTGCTGCCAACAGGGACCGATGCAGACTGCGGAGGTTCTTGTGCTGTTTGAGGTGCACCGATGTCTCCTTGTCCAGGCACTGGCTGACATAGAGCAGCATGCGGATGCCGTGTACAATCTGGGTAGAGTCCTGGCAAAAGCGCTTGGTGTAGCCCTGTCGCACAGAATCCTTGAGCTTGTGGATGGCGTGTGCAATGATGGAGGACAGATTCTGCCATGTCGCTGGTCCCTGGAGCAGGAGCTCGCTGCTGTCGCTTTCCACGCTGCTTGATCTCGATGCTCTGTCGTGTCGCGGCAGTGCTGCTGCTGCTGCTGGCTGCTGGCTGTTTTCTGCTGTTGTGGGAAAAGCAGATTCAGGTACAGAGGACATCTATAAACGTGTGTAAGCAAATGTGCTACGTGGCATTTTCTTCTTTGTTTGTCTCACCAAGACGCCCGTATCAGGATCAATGTTCTCCAGCGCCCAAGTGGTTTCTTCTGTTTTGATGTTGCAGTAGTAGTATCTTCCCTTGGGCGTCATCTTGCGCACCCAGTTTGGAGGCAGCTAATAGATACAGCGTGTCAGCCCAAGACTACATCCACGTCCGTCCCATCCTGTACTCACTCTTTCGTCGTCGTGGAATTCAAGCTCAAACTCGTCTTTCAATGCAGTGCGAGGATCCTCTGTCATGACTCGGTTTGCTGCACGTACCGGACGCACAGGAGGACGCTCAAACTGATCGTGCATGTCGCCCATGGAGGCGTCTAAAGGGCCGTTTGAAGAAGCCAGTGCCTGCTTGGCCTTTTCATCCATGTACATTTCGGGAGGGATAGAGTACCTCATTTCCTGCGTGCGCGTGTTGTAGTAGTACTGCTCTGATCCGTCTTCGGTGGTTTGCACTATCCAGCCAGCAGACGCATCCTCTTGTTGCTGTTGCAGTGCGCTGTTGGTGGGCATCAGCATGTCCGTCGCATGCAGACTGAGGCGTAGTTGCTGCTGCATTTCCTGATCCAACAAGCGCTGCCGATGCTGATGCGCAGGTCTCTGCTGCTGCTGCTGCTGCTGCTGCTGCTGCTGTCTGTATTTCCACTGCTGCTGCAATTCCCACAACTACACATGGTGCATCAATTGAATTAGACACTGTGCGCTTTGCATAGACGCTGCCAATTTACTTCATTCTCATCCGGCTCCTGCTCGTCTGCTTCGTACAGCTCTTGGGGCTTTAGCACCTCGACGTAATTGCTTGGAAACCAGCCTCTCTTTCCATTCGACCTGGTTGCCTTCTTGTTGGTATCTGCTCGACAAAAACGCTACACAAACAGACTTACCAGCCATCCCACCAGCCAGACTCGAGCTGAGCCAGTACGTCAATGATGGCATTCGGCTTGAATGACAATGAAGAGGGGTCATTCGACTCGTATGCGTACAGCGCTCTCACTCGACAGATGACCTTTTGTGTGCTGCTCATGTTGTATGTAATGTGAAAAAGAGAGAGAGAGAGAAAAGAAAGAAAAAGAAAAAAAAGGCAGCAGGGAAAAAGGGGATTGTATAAATTAGTTTGTGTCTGGTGGTACAAGAATTAAAGATTTCCTAGAGCCATGGTGAACAATAAGGTTTCTGTGAGTCCCTGGAGGGCGATGCCAAGCTCAATGCGCCGGGCAAATGCTTCCCGCAAGCGCCTTGGATCAGACAGTGCAGGGCCAAGTCCAGCAAGCTGGTGGGTGGGAGCATCGGCGGATGCTGCCTCTCCTCTCCTTCCATCTTTGCTCTCCCCTCATGTGTCCCTGAATGGTAACTATGAGCGCACAAGCAAAATTTATACAAGTGACACCAAAAGCTATATTTATTTTAGCGTTGGGGTGAGCGAACAAGAGAGATCTCTGGCACCGCCCAAGTAGCCTTTTCCTGCTGTCATTTCAGAGTTTGATCCAAAAATAAATTGTATATTACTTGAACAGCCCTTCAAGATGGGTGTGATAAGCACAATGGTCTTTTTTGTAGAGGTTAGAGACAGAGGTGCTATGGTGGTGGACGTTGGTGCTACTAATTGTGGTCCTTGATGATCCTTGGTCTCCTGGAGGGCTGTAAAAGGTTGGTCGCATGGAGGACAGACTAGCGTTGGCGTCAAGACAATTGCCAGCAATGCAGATGCCAAGAGAGCAAAACTCTTTCACGGTCTTGGCCATTCTCATATAGTAGCATGTTAGGAGAAGAGAAAGAAAAGAAAAGATGCCTTGCAGATCAAACTTTTATAGTGTGAAAATGTTGATAAATCGGCTCATTTCTTACATGTATGATGCACTGACAAATCGAGCCGCACTATCTCTCTAATGTAGACAAACTTACAGCACATGCACAAACCCCCCTGTTTTATTGACTTGGTCTTTATACAGTAAACTCTTCTAGTAACGCAGCCCGAGAGCCGTTGTTTCTCCTTGCAGCCAAGCGGCTTCTTGACGTGGAGGGCGAGTCTCCTGCTGCCATGGCGTCATTGTCGGATTGGATGGATTTCAGCAGATCCTCAGCCAAGATGGCCACGGACTCGCTCTTTTGCATGCGCTTTTCTCGCGATGTGTTGGATCTCTCGTTGTTGCGCGTGCGCTTGATGTTGGTGTCAATCTCTCCTGCCCGCAGCTTGTCGAGCAGGTTGTCCATAATGTCTTCGTCCAGCCCAGACGGGTTTGCTAAAAGAAAAAAAGAGGTCAGTCCCACGGCCAGCCCAGGCCAGCCCCGCCCATCTGTATCTCTCTTACCGTCGCTTGTATCCACGCCGCGCAGCTTTTGCGCCTTGATCCGCTCTTTGCGCTCCTCTTCAGCCCGTCTGGCCTTCTCCATGTTCTCCAGCTTCTTTCTGGCAGAGACGTTGTCCGTCATGGCACGCTCCCAGCTCGACGTGAATGTCTTGAAGATGCCAAAGAACTCGTCGGGCTTCATCTGGTCCGGGTTTTCGCCAAAGTAGCCCACAACGTCTCGGTAGGCGACGTCCATGGAGGTGTATCGCACTTCCAGCTCCTCAAACTTTTCGATGGCGTCGTTTCTAAAGCTGCGCATGATCTGGCAGTAATTGTCAATCTCGCTGGACTCGTCGTCGTGGCTCTCTTGGCCCTCTTCTGGGTAGTGGTTTTCCAGCTCCTGAATCAGCTTTTGCAGCCCCACGCGAATCTCGTTGTAGTCCTTGACCATGTCCTGCAGCGTCACTACATGCCAAAGCGTCAGTGCCAGTCATCTATGCACACACACGCACACTGTCTACTTGCCTCTGCACGCATTGCCGCTCTCCTGAAGATCGTCCAGGAATCCATGGAGACGGGGAAACTTGGACTCGACAGAATCTACCAAAAAGTGAAGCAGTGTGGTGTTGCCCTCGGTGCCCTTGGTGTCGACCAGCTTGTTGATACTGGCGATGCGGATGCCAAAGGCGCCGCCCTGGAATGTCGTGCCGTTCATAAAGTTGCCCATGACCAGGATGAACTTGAGCAGCTCCTTGAACGACTGCGAGTCCTTGATGGCAATCGATGCCTCCAGCACAGCGCTCATGTTCTACAACAACAACAACAACAACAACAAGACTGCGGGTTCAGTGGGCGAGTTTCATCCAGCTGCGACAGTGATACTTACGCGAGACAGCTGCTGGTGCTTTTCGGCAAAGGTGGCGCGGAAGAGCATGTTGTCCACCCTCTCCTTGTAGCGCTCAATCTTGAGCATCTCGACGCAAAAGGTGTCTGGCTTGGACAGCTGCTCCAGGTCCTCGTCAGAGGCCTTGCTGACAAACACGGACAGCTTGCCTTGCTCCTCAGGCGTAGGTATGTTGGCTTGCAGGTTGACGAGCAGGTTCTCTGTGATGACAGCGTCGTCTACGGCCAAAAACGCCTGCCGCACTTGCGCAAAGGACAGGTGCTTTAGCTTGGAGAGCAGGGCAATGTTGATGTTGTATGCCTTTTTTGCGTCCAAAATGCGAATCTCCTCTTTCTTCTCCTTGAGCATTCTCTTTTTGCGTTCAATCACCTTTTGCGCAAACAGCTCTTGGATGGAATCAAAGATGCCCAATGTGTCCAGCTCGTCTTCCAGGGCTACCTCGTCCACATCACTGGCTCCCCACACGGTCTTTCCGACGAAATTGGCTTGAATCTTGGTCCACTGCAGAGCTCGCGTCTTGACGTTGGGCTGGTGACGAAGTATTTTGCGTGAAGGTGCAACAGGCATAGGCGGTGCGTTGGGTCCGCCTGGTCCTGGAGGCGGAGGTGGTGGTGGTGGGGGAGCCATGCCACCACCAGCTGATACGGCAGGTCCTGATCCTGGGGCTGGAGGTGGGGGTGGAGGTGGAGGAGGGGGCGGCGGGGGAGCAGTGCCCGGTTGTGGTGGGGGAGGTGGTGGCGGAGGAATGGCTGTTGTATTTGATGTGTCGGGCTGAGGTGGAGGAGGTGGTGGTGGTGGTGCTTCTACCTTGACATGATTCAACATGACGGGAGGTGGTGGTGGCGGTGGCGGTGGTAGCAATGCAGTATGAGGTGTCTCTGGTATTGTGTTGCCATGATCTGCTGTGGCAGCAGGCTCGACTTGTGTAGCTGTTGCCAACCCACCCGCTTGTGCCAGTGCTGTATTATGATGAGTAGCGCTGTTGTGTTGTTTTAGCTTGTGCTCCAATTCTGCAGCCAGTGCACTGATTGGCTTGTCGTCTTGATAGTCTTCTACATGGCTGTCCTGGTCCTTGAGCAGTTGGTTCAGCTGATCCTTGTACTCAATGTTCATCTGGACGCCATCCTTCTTTTCAGCCGCGTCTCCCAGCTCGGTAGCAGCAGCCTCTGTCAGCCAGTTCTTTCGTCCGCCGCCCACAGGCACACGCCGTGTGGATCCCATCAAGGGCGCTGTGCCGGGCACCACAAAGCCGGCAGGACCGCCGCCCAGTTGGCCTTGCAGCGAGGATTTGAATGTGTCTGACAGCCCTTGTGCTCGCGGGATGGCCTCTTCCTCCTCGCCCGGCTTTCCCTCTAGAATAGCCTGCGCCTTGAGTCTGTCGTACGCGCGCGTCACCTGTTCTCTGCCCAGCACAAAGTGTCCGTTCTGAGCATCCTGTACCGCGCTGTCCTTGTTGTTGGCGTCGACAGCTGTCACGTAGATCTCCTTGAGCTGCTGGTCCAGCGCAGTAATGTTCATCTCGTACTCCTGCTGCGTGTCTTTGAGCTTGCGCTGCAGCGTCGCAATGGTGTGGCGGGACATGCGCAGGAGATCCTCCAGCGAGTTTGTCTTGTCGCGCAGCACGCCAACCAGCCCTTGGCCCGTGAGGCTGATCTGCGTCTCCAGCTCCTGCTTCTCCTTGACAGCCTTTTCGTACATGTGCTTGGTCTCTTTGGCGTCCTGCAGCGCCTTGTCCAGCTGGTCTTGCTCGGCAAACTTGTCAATCAGCATCGAGACGGACCAGCCCATGCCGCCGCCCGACAGATCCTCCTGCGTCAGCCCCTTGCGGTCCATCACCACCTGCGTGATCAGCTTGTCCAGGATCTGAAAGTACCGCACCTGGATGTCGCCCTGCGCCTGGATCATCAGCATGTGCTGCAGCGCGCTCAGAAAGAAGTTGTAGCTGCGCGTGCCCTCCACCCTCTCCAGGATGCGCTCAAAGCAGGCGCGGGGGTCGTTCATGTTGGTCAGGATCGTCTCGTTGTAGATCTCCATGATTTCGTCCACGTCGTTCTCGCTCATCTGCTTGTAGATGTTGATGTGTCGCTTCAGCTGCTCGTTGTTGAAGTCCAGCATCTTTTCCGTGATCGAGTCGAGCCCGCTGGCGTTCATCTGGTTCCTCAGGTGCACGCGCACTTCCACGTCCTCAATGACGGTGACGAGCGAGTTGATCAGCATCATGTTGGACAGCGCGAAATCCGCGAGATGGTTGTCGGGAGCACCGCTGCCCGCCAGCCGCTTGACATCCTCGCTAGCGCCTACCAAACTCCCCATCCTGCCTCGGCCGTCCAGCGTGGCGTCCAGCAGCTTGAGCCAGGCATCGAACCGCCCAAACTCGCCCAGATGTTCGCTCAGCTTGTCCAGGCCCTTGAGCACAATCTCCTGTCCCTTGGGCAGATCAACATGACACACAAACGCCAGGATTTCGCACACCAGCTTTCTCGTTTGGATGGGAGGCGACACCAGCGACAGCACAATGTGGTAGATGCACTTGGGATGCGAGATGACTTCGCGGGCGCCCCACTGGCGCAGCAGCAGTGTTAGTATGCGTCCCAATGCCATTGTTTCCACATCTACTCACTCTATTGTTGATCAGCGACTTGAAGCATTTGAGGATTTCGACTTCCATCTGGAGGTCCGCTTCGGTTCTACAGGCGCACCATTAGCCATGCACCCAGCGTTTTGCCCAGCACTTACTTGTGGTCTCTCTTGTTCAATGTCCCAATGACGTTGGTGATGATTTGCAGCCCTTTTGACTCGATAAACTGCCTGACCCAGCTGAGCGGCATTGTGCGCAGGCTCACTGCGAGATGAGCCACCAGTCGAGGAGTAACACCACGCATGTCTGGTTCCAAAAATTTGTCAATGTAGAAGTCAGGAGAATTCTTGTCGGCAATAGCATTCTCTGCCGTGCTGCTGGCGATGATGGAGGAGGACGAAGACGGCGTGGGTGCTGCTGAGTCCGCCTGTTTGTCCTGCGACACCATCAGCCATTTCTTCTCTGTGGAGAAGCCCAGCATGACAGACCGTGCAGAGGTGTCGTGGATGCCTCGACGTGTCTAGCGGCAGGTTAGTTGCGAGGGCTACTGCAATCCATGTGTCCGTACCAGCATCTTTTCAAACAAGTCTTGCACTTCGGCATCTGTGAATCCGCCGTAATCCATTGAATTCTTGCGGGTATCGACTACACAAGGGGGGGGTTATAACAATGAATGGTGATTTTCAAGGGATAAATACACGCTCAGGGACCTTACACTTGTTTGCACTGTGTTCCGTTGATATAGACGACGATCTAGAAGCGTAATTCCATTGCGTTGTTGGTGGAAGCGAGTTCTTTTCCGTGCCGTGCTGATTTGGATTGGAAGACAATCTGGGTAAACTAGGCGTTAAAGTCGAATCAACTTCTTTACGTTTATTCTTTTTTGAAATACTAAACATTTACAAGAGAGAGATAAACGTAAAGTGGGGGAGGGGGGGGGATCAATGAGAGGAATACAAAAGAGAGAAAGAGAAAGAAAAAGGGAATAAATCGCCAAGGGTTAAAAAATGTTTAATTAAATTATAGTGTCCATATCAAGATTCTGCTACAATAAGCTTCCCGTTTGGACACAAAGGACGAATGCTGTGTAACGAGTAATATGTTTGTGCTCACCTCTTGTATTTCGCTGTTGTTGGAGCTGTCTGTCCCCAAAGCACCATGATGTGTCTCTGCTTTATTCAAAGTAGCTACTGTACTGTATTCCTGGTAAATTTCAGCATCATTGCCATTTTCAGCAATTCAATTTAGGATGAGTTTTGTTGTCATATCGAGATGTGTCAACTGGCATTGAATCAAACATCTGTCGCCGTCTATTGTGCTTGTATCCAGATGAAGGGTCTAGAAGAAGAAGAGTATAGTTGCCCCTGAGAAAATGTCAAATAGATGGACGCGCGCCATTTGTCCTTTGATGCTTGTTTTTATCACATAAAATTACATGGGGGATTTACCATGGGCAAAAAAAAACACATTAGTGTATCGAAGGCCAACGCTTTTTTAATAGATGGAATATCGCTTGGCTTGCTATTCAAGTTTACTCACTGTAATAACATGATGATTACAGACTTTCCTCAGTGCAGTCGCTCTCTAATCGCTGCTGAAAGCTAATTAAGCCTACCACGATTTTAGGTCATTTTAATTAAAAGTCAATAGCCAATAAGAGAGCGCTTATTTATGCAGACGTTTGGAGCCTCAAGCAGTAAAATGTCAAATGTGAGCCAAAAAATAGCTGTTTTACCGCATTTACTCAAAATCATACAATGCAACCAAAAATATTTCTTTAGCTCAGTATATAGTCGAGCAATTGCACTATTTGTATGTGCAAGCAATATCTAGTTCCAATGCGGCTATCCTGAGATATTTAAAAAATGTCTCATTTTGGCATGAGGGTTGAGGTCAAAAAATAGGGGTGAAGCTTGATTTTGACATTACTCTATCAAAAATAGGTATTTCTTTGCAGTTTAAATTGCAAAACGTATGTTTAACAAAAGGCTTTTATATCTAGTAGAGCTAAATACAAAGTTAGGGAAAACGTGCTAGTATTATTCGTGATTTAGTCACTTTTTACACGTTTTATAGACTTTTCACCTTTCTAAAAAGTTTATGCACCTTTACAAAGTCATTCATAATGCGTCTTTTATACGTCCAAACATTTCTACTTAGAAGTAGTATTACTGTTTGTCTAATAGAATTTGCACCAAATTGCAATTTTTCAAATTTGACATAAAATTTAAATTCCTGATTTCTCGACGACGAATGACTTTAGAGCTGTGAGATAAAGGTCTATAGTGTTCTTGAAGGTGCTTTTATGAGATGAGCAAAAAAAATGCGACATAAAAATGCCATCCTGAAAAAAAGTTGTAGATTCAAGTTT
>JAXQGS010000211.1:0-26197 GCA_037040325.1 Mucor sp. M7501 | reverse complement strand
AAAACAGAGGGAAACCCTCGCATTTTTTTTCTAGGATTTTTGTGTGTGTCGAGCCCATTCTAGCGATAGGATTGGCTAAAAGACTGGACAGCAAGTGAGATGAAACCACTGTAATCACTGCAATAACCTTTAGTTTAGTAATTCTACAGAAATAATAAAAGCAATGATGAAATGCAATAGCAATCGACTGTACTTTATTTGTATACAAAACCTAGTGAAGGTACTGCATTTAAATAAAAAAGAAGTGTATTTTTTATGTATACAATTACCGGATTTATCGTCATTATGCATCATCATTGAGACGGTGTCTTTGAATACTTTTCATATGCAAAGTAAGGTTCACATATTTCTAATAAATTATGATATTGCAAGGTCTATTGTCTACCCAACAAGTGATTTGTATGATTTACTCAGAAAATCTTGCATACAGCTCAAGATCTATGGTGCAAGTCATTATTGCGATATTTGATTTAGCATTTCATTTTGCCAGCAACTAGAACCAGTTCATAACGTGCTCTACATGTCATAAACCGACCTTTGTCACAGCTCTTGTTCACCCCCAGTAGCTGGCGTCTTTCAATTCAAGTACGATTGCACCTGCCATGGAGAACAGTAGCATAAATGCATGAAATTTTTTGACAACCTTAAATGGGCTGGGAAAAAATAATTTTAAAGTTTGTTTGTTGTGCCTGAATTCGTGAAATGAAACATCAAGAGCGGTTCAGCCCAGATCCCCTCCTCCCCCCCCCCCTTTGTTTTACAAAACTTTGGTGTAAAGTGCATTTATGGATTTACGCGCCAAGTAATAAGGGTTAGTCTAATAAACCTGTGTTTGACCTTATACGTTCATCTACATCATCATCATCTCACAGATCTTTGCCTAGGTTGGTTCTTTACCACAAATGTAATGCATGTATTACACTCTCGTGTATAAGAGTTCCGCACATCGACAGACGATCGTTTGGAAATCAGAGAAAGAGTTGGTTTCCAACGGAACCAAGACTAGTAAAGGAAAGCTTTCATTGTATCACAATTTGATTTCTTGTGTTTGTGTAATTTAATACATGTAATAATATAAATAGGGCGTATTTCTCGAGACGATCGACCTCTCTTTTCTTTACAACATACGATACAACACAACTTTTACAAAATGACTATCGAAACAGATGCTTTCCCCATGGGTTACTTTTACATCATCTCCAAGATGAACGGATTGGCTTTGGATATTGATCTCTCTGAAGGTCCCGCCAAGGTAAACATCCTTTCTCGTTAAAACTCGAACGATACATTTAACATGTTGTATTATAGGCTGGTACTAAGCTTGTCACTGCACCCAAGAAGGAAGACAAACTCGAAAGAGACTCTCAACTCTGGATCCATCAGAATGGCAAGTAACTGGAGATACACAAAATTGACGGTTGTATTAAAGTGCCTCGTTGTCTATTAGGTTTTTTGACCAACAAATCTGTTGGCTTGGTCATGGACATTGGCAAATCAAAAAAGTTTATTGGTGAGTTAAAGATCAACATCAAATCGGCACTTGAGACTTATTCAATGTCATTATAGACATCTTTACTGGCCATGATCATTTATACGTGGATACTATGAAGCATGAAGAGAGCGTAAGTTTATCAGGTCGCAACCTTGACTCGGAACAGGCACCGAATGTAACACAAATTTATATACACACGTAGGCTAATGATCAGCGCTTTGGATACTCCAGCGAACATGGACATATCTACACCTTGTCAGACAATAATGATGTCGTTGATATCCGCAAAAAGGAGACCGAGGCTGGAGCTACCATCATGATTTACAAGAAGGCTGAGTCCGTGGAAGAGGGTATCAACCAGCTCTGGCTGCTTCAACTCGCAGATCCACCCAAGCAAATTGATTCTTCCGACGATGAGGACGATGACAACAAGAGTGCTCGTTTGAGTGCATGGTTTGGTAGCTGGTGGGGCTGGGGAGATGATGACAAGAATGATCTCTTGAGAGAAAAGGAGTTGGAGAAGGCTCACAAGAAGGTGTATGAAAAGAAAAAGACAAACTTGACTTACGAAGTGATTGCTGGTGCCGTTGCAGCTGAGGCTGTAAAGCAAATTATTGCCAAGCAAGAGCAAGAAGGTCAAACAGTCTATTTCAAAGGTAACGTGCTATACAGCATCTTTTAAAAGCTGCTACTAATGACCAATTCAAAACTGCATAGGCGCCAAGCAAGCAGTCGCTGCCTATGCCGCCAAGGAAATGGTTCAAATGCTCATGGAGAGAGGTACTGATGAAGACGATGCCGATGATGATGAGGAAACCAAAGAAAAGAAGCAAACTATGCTCCAAAAGATGGCAGAGAAGGCCGCCGTCAACTATTACCAAACCAAGTGCAAATAATCTAGCATTTTGTAAACCATACCACAGCAGAACGTTGAACGCTTTATACATTATTGCATTAAAATAAAGAATGATACGTCTTTCCACGCTTGTATATCTTTGTGAATACACCAAATTAGCTCCTGTTTTATTACTACTAAATAAATATTACTGCCTAGTATCTCTTTGTCAAGTTGATGCGAAGATCCGCTGGTTTGACAGAACCGTAGCCTTCTCCTATGCATTCATCTTTATGGATTGAGCCATCTACCAAGTCCCATTCAAACTTGCGCACTAAACATTGAATATAAAAGTATATGTTAGCAAGAGGAAGCATCCCTCTTAATAACTGTTTATACTTACATAACATGGACAAAAACACACGTTGCTCAGCAAAACTAAAGTTCATTCCAGGGCAAGTGTGGCTTCCACCACCAAAAGTAGCGAAACTGGTGCCCTGCTTGTTTGACGCAGGATCCGTGGCGCCGAGAAATCTTTCTGGTTTGAACTCTTGACCATCTTCCCAGCTCAAATGAGTTGCTGTGATATCAATATCAACAGTTGTGCCTTTGGTGATCAGCAAGCCTTCAATCTCTACATCTCTGGCAGCAACGCGGTTCAGTGTTTTGCTGAGAGGGCTGTTTAAGCGAAGAGTCTAAACAAGGCATTAGCATAATATGGTAATTGCCATACATGGGTAACCACAAACCTCTTTAATCACAGCATCCAGGTACTTCATCTCTTTCAAATCTTCCTTTGTAGGAAGAACATCTTCTGGTTCATCGCCGAGGACAGACAGCACTTCTTCTCTCGCCTTCTTTTGAATATCCTTGTTACGTCCCATCTGTGCAATAGCAAATGCTAGCGAAATAGATGTTGTATCGTGACCTACATGAGAGGAATTGTCAGTGAAATGCAATGTAAAGACTGCAGTATACACCCTTGCGTACCAGCGAGAAAGAACCCAGCAATGTTTCTCTATTGCAAAAATGTTACGATACAGTCAACCCTTTAAGTATGTATGCTATACCTTTAATTCCAAATCAGAGAGCTTGCCTTCGCCCTCTTGTTCAGCTTCCAACATCAGCGTCAAGATATCCTTCTCAGCGTCAGGGATGTTGGAGAATCTAGAGTTGCTTGAGGCCATCTCAGCCTTTCTTTCCATTACCACTCTATCAATATTGCCCAGCAGTTTATCGAGATCTTTATGAGCAGCTACTCTGCGAGGGAACATCCATTTCAACTCGTCATCAAATATCTGAAACAGGATAAAGAAGGGATCTGCCAAGTTGTCTCTAATGTTATCATAAACTCTGATCCATTCGTTGTCTACCACCGAGACGCACTCAAAGTCGAATCCTGAATGTCAATGTTATGTATTAGCAGGGGTGCTTCTCATCATGAACACTCTTTGTAGTGTCTTACCAAATCCAGCAACGCCAATGGCGTCCAGTGTCATTCTCCCACAGACATCAGTTACACAAAGGTTTTCTAATCCGAGAGTTTCCATCATTCTCATGGCCTTTTGACTCAATTGACCAAAGGTGCTGATCGGAAGCGCTTTGTGAAAAGCAGGATTGATAATCTATAAGTATATACCATCATTGTGAGTTTAGATCAACGCGCCTTGTGTTGTACGCAGTAATTGGAGCTTACTTTTCGATGTCTCCTCCATTCAGCACCTTCAAGCGAACCAACATGCTGTCCACCAATAAACTTGTAAATCAGACTGCCTTCTCTTCCAAACATGTCATCTGCCTTGGGAAATGTTTCTATAGCACAGAGCAAAGAATGAGCATTTTCATTACCGTGCGTATTGCCAGAAAAAGAGCTTACCGGAATCATTGAGGATAGCCTTGTTGATAGTAGGGTTTGTCGATCTGATCTGCCAGCCAACATGCGAGGGTTCCTTTGCAAGTGTGTCAGATCAGACATCAGTAATTCTATAAAGATACTTACCACAAATACACCATTGGCTTTATCCAGCAGAGGTAAAGCGAGTTGCTTTCTTTGATCGTAGATGCGTTCGCCACGAAGGATGGACTTGACGAGTTCAATGTAAGTGATGCAAGGAAGACCGTCAAACTGTTTGGGAGGCACAGTGAGCACTCTGTAGACATGGCGAGCCAAGAGAGACATGGTAACAGCTGCGCTGATGCTGACAATTGTCTTTTTGTTGTCCTTGATACGAGGCAAGCACACGCTGGCAAACGTTTCGTCTAAGTACTTGAGGTTCTCAGTAATAAAATTCATATTGTGTGTAAAGAAGATGGGTAAAAAAAGTGCAGCAAATTGAATCAGGGCTGCTTTTATTGCTG
This sequence comes from Mucor sp. M7501, assembly GCA_037040325.1. Classification (NCBI taxonomy): domain Eukaryota; kingdom Fungi; phylum Mucoromycota; class Mucoromycetes; order Mucorales; family Mucoraceae; genus Mucor; species Mucor sp. M7501. Next base: position 21,512 of record JAXQGS010000211.1, on the reverse strand, counting down.
TAAATCATAGGTCTATCCGGGACGTGCGGCCCAATCACACAACTTGTATGAGTCAAATCAACCCGGATTCTCGGAGACGCAGATCAGTTTTTCACAAGCAAATGCTATCGAGATCAATCAAACCAGGCTTTTGTGATCCCAACCTACCCTGGCTGATTGGATGTCTATACATAGTGTGTAGTTTGCTAATTACTATGATTTAGAGTTTAGCCCAGCACGCTTTCAAATGTTGGTTGCACTTCATACATCAATTGAGGATATCTGATTTGTTGATTAATACACACAGCATTGCTCTGCTGCCACTCATACTCGGCAGACGAAACCTCCTGGTGGGATTAGACAATGGATGATATGCCATTGCATGTGTATCATGGTACTCGGAGATTGCACTCGCTCTTCCATTGCACTTCATTTACTCACATAAGCACGATTTTAGCAAACTAAGATCAAGCATAGTCGTAATGGGAAGTGATCTACAAAGAAAGTACAATGAAACAGGCTTTTATTGTAGCACACTGGCAAAATGTAAACGCATCACGGGCCAAGGAAGAAAGTAAAGCATGGGTGAATATATACCCAGCATTGTGAAGCTTTTGCTTTCACCAGCAAGACCTCAGCAACTTTCAACGAGCAGCTCAGCGTATACAATTTCATGCCGCTTTAAGTATAACAGCAATGTATACAGTATATACAACTCGATGAACTGACAGTTAGCAACATGGGCAATCGATGGCACATATCAAGATTGGATTTGGTTCCTTGAACGTCATGTCATGCGGTCATATCGGCGCTGGATATACAGTTTTTCCAATATGAACCACTCTAAAAATTGAAAATGATGAAAGCGATTGACAAGCCCAAGACAATGATTAAATGGGGAATAGCATCCATTATCCCCTCCTTTTTCTCTTTCCTTCTTTCAACACCGTATCAACATTGGAGTGACACACACACACACAAATGAGTCAATTGCAGCCAAACAGCATTGCACCTTATCGCCCCATGTCGCCGCCGTCCATATTAGCACAGTCGCCTTCGGTAGAACAGCATCCATTCCACCAAGAACCATTATCGAGGCCGCCTTCCTACATGATGCGCCATGGCGACAATCAGACAGGTGCATCTCCAGAGAGCGAGCAGTTACATTTGCAAGTGGTACAAGAATTGGCAGAATACTACAGTCGACAAAACACTCGACACCACTATCTCGACAGGCTGCTCTTTTGGAACACGGGCGAGGAAGATGGAGCAGAAAAGATAAAGTACAAGTACGCACTCAAGTCGTGTGTAGCGAGTCAGTTTAGAGGCACGCCGTTTCTGATATGGACAATCATCTTTATATTTGCTGGATGCATATCTGTGTTTACAGGGCCGAGTGGAGCGCAGGCATTGTGGATACTGTTGGCCGTGTATCTGGTTATCGTTCTCGTGGCTCTTCGACGTAGACGTAAAGAGGCCAAGCACATTGAGGATTTAGAGAGATGTCTTGCGGATCAAAGATTACAAAGAAGAACATTGGTAGATCGAGCGCATCCTTTACCCGACGGCTACTATTTCGAAATTCAAAATCACAGCAAGGATCACACACATCCGGTGGTTACACTGCTACCTCCACCACCCGCCTATGATGGACATTGAAGACTACATGTAGAGCAGCAACTAGATACAAGGTGCTCCGTGTGTACCTGAACTGATGGCCCTCCCCTCTTTATTATATATATTATACCCCCACACGCAGCAAAAGAAAGCAATACTGTGGTGCCATCATTGCGTTGCTATGGATACGCATGGATCTGTTCATGCGTTTGATAGGGCCGTCATCAAGTCATCAGCATAAACAATAAATTACACTCAGTTTCATCTCTGTGGTTCTCTTTCTCTTCTCTCTTTTTTCCACCCTAGTTTTTTATTTATTTATTCCTCACTGTATGTTTAAGCGTCATCGCCCTGAAACGGGTACGGGTGATTACAGTCGACTAGAGCAGCACGATGAAGAAGATGAAGCGTATTACAGCGAGCAGACATTTCACCACCCAAATTCAGTGCTGGTAGCAAATCATCATGGCCACTGTAACGTAGTACCTTTGTTGTCCCAAAACATGCCTGTAACATCAACGACTCCACACCACTCTCCACCACACTCGCCGCGAGCGTCGTTCTCTGCGGCCACCCATGTAACGCGTCGATTCTTCCAGACCAAACTGCCCATCGTATTCAGAAAAGACATGGCCTCCACAGCTTCCTTCTCCTCGTTACCCCCTGTGATCATTGCAGACCTTCAGAATGGCAACATACCAGAGATAGCACAGCAGGACGAATCTGGCTCAAAGAACGATCAGGGCTGGACCATCATACACAAGCGACGGTTCAGGGGAAAGCACGGCATTGGTGAAAGCAGACACCCCAACTCGTCCAGCACCTCTGCCATGGAAGTCATGATTGACGAGGAAATTGATCCCTCTGATCAGGTTACTTGCTCTGTGTTTGTGAAATGGCAGCCAGAAGGTGAGCCTGGTGGAGAGCAGCAGCAGCAGCAGCAACCACAGCCTTATACCATGACCATGTCGCCTCTCTTTGCCAACAACAAGGAAGACCAGCAAGCGGAACAACAAGATGTGCGGGTAAGTAAATCTTATTGTGTTTCAAACAATGGACAAAGATATTCATCAAGCAAAGCAGTATTTTCAAGATCCTATACCTGAAACAGAAGAGAGATTCAAAGAGATTGTGCAGTCTGTAAGGACGGCTATCGAAAACAACATGCAACCCACCCGTATCAGCCAAGGCTCCAGTGGATCTTACTTTTGCAGAAACTCATCGGGCAAGATTGTGGGTGTGTTCAAGCCCAAGAACGAAGAGCCTTATGGCCGCTTGAACCCAAAGTGGACAAAGTGGATCCATCGTCATTTGTTTCCGTGCTTCTTTGGTAGGTCTTGCTTGATCCCCAACCTGGGCTATCTCTCTGAAGCAGCTGCTTCTCTCATTGATAGAAAACTGGGTACCATGGTGGTCCCTTATACAGATGTCATTCACATGTCATCGCCAAGCTTCCACTATGACTATCTAGACAGACGCTCTCAGCATGGACTGCCTCCCAAGATTGGCAGCTTTCAATGCTTCCTTACAGACTACAAGGATGCCACTGTGTTCTTTAGAGACTATCCTTATCACGACTATGAATATGCCGAGAGCAGAGCCATGAGCAGAAGCTCTGTGTGGGCCGGCTGTCTTGGTAGAAACGATGATTTGGATGAAGACAATACCGTGTTGTACAACATGAACCATCAGTTGCAGCAAGAAGAGGAAGACAGTGATCATACACAAGTAGCCACCACGCCCTTGCCATCCACACCTACAACAACGACTACCTCTAACACATACCCCCATGATACCAATCCACAGAACAAATCCAGCAAGAAACCACACAAAAAGACCAGCAACCACGAGTTTAGATGGACGCCTCAATTGCAAAGACAGTTTCGCCGTGAATTTGAGCAATTGGTCATACTGGATTATCTCATCCGTAACACAGGTATGTATAGGCAAAACAAACACGAAAACAACTGTGCTGATAACCTCACTCTCTGTAGACCGTGGTTTGGACAACTGGATGATCAAATACTGCCCACCCAAAGCACCTAAAAGCAACCATCATCACCACCATCACAATCCACCGCCATCATCCTCATCTTCATCGTCTAGCAGCAGTAGTTGCAGTAGTGATTGCCCAAATGACCACGACCAAATCAACAAACAAGCGTCTTCCAAGCAGCAGCCACAGCCACAGCCACAGCCACAAGAAGTAAAGGGACACATTCACGTTGCAGCTATTGATAATGGACTCGCGTTCCCTTACAAACATCCAGATCAATGGCGCTCTTACCCTTATGGTTGGATCGCTATGCCTGATGCGCTTGTCAACCGACCCTTTTCAGAAGCCACTCGCAAGCAATTCCTGCCCATCCTGTCAGACCCTTTGTGGTGGCGAGACACTGTGAGAGAAATGCGTGCCTTGTTTGAACTGGACGACGATTTCGATGAAAAGATGTTTCAAAAGCAAATGGCAGTGCTCAAGGGACAAGGGTACAATATCATTCGTACACTCAAGGATCCAGCAGCAGGGCCTATTGATCTGGTTGCCATGCAACGTGTGGTAATCAATCAAGAAGAAGTGCTGATTGAATATGATGATCGTATTCTGCAAAGTAGAGGCTTGCATTTACAGACACCTGCTTCCAATCCACCCACATCATCCTCCGCCATGGATATCTCGGATGCCTTGCCTACAAACAACAAGAAATCACAAAGACTTCGTGGTAGCAGAAGATTACGCACGCAGCGATCCACGTCGTTTGATGTCATTTCCACTACCAGTTCACCATTTTACGACGACGATGAGGAGGAAGAGGAAGACGAGGATTTAGACCTGGAAGCAGGCTATTTCCCACCCATGTCTTCTACTACTGCAGCATCAACAACGGCTCGACGTGAAAGAAAATGGAGGGATAAGCTCAAGGATGGATTGTCCATGGATCTGGGTGGTGCTGGCTTGTTTGGCAAAAAGAAAAAGAAGAAGAAGAGCAAAAACAATAGATATAGAGCGTTCGATAGCGATGGTGATATTTCAGACCACAACGACACTGATTCGTTTGACTCACAAGAGGAGGAGGAGGAGCAAAAGCCCAAGCGAGTTACTGTTGTCATGGAAACCATTGACATTGTAAAGAGTAGAACGTATTTTACATGTTGTTAATTTATTTCAAATACAATTGATTTCTCTAGTTCTTTTTGTCGTTGGTAATCCATCAAGTGTTCGTATTTCTGACGTTTGGAAGCCTCTACAAATTGAAGCACTTCTAGTAGTTTCTCTCTGGCCTTCTTCATGTTGGGCTGGAAGATGTGAACACCGTACATGGTGGTGACAATCAGTTCGTCTAATCCATCGCGGTTGAGATCCAGATGTGTCATGCGATAAATGGGATAGGCAAATTGCCTCTTCCAGAGAACCGTGTAAATCTGTGTGCCTGACACTTGCTTGTAAATCAGCACCTGTCTGCCATACGTGCCAATCAAGATTTCTTTTTCTCCATCCCAGTCCACATCCATCACATGCGAGCATAAAACGCTATCAAAGTTACCCGACAAGGGCAGTGTTTTGCTCGTGGATAGTCCGTCTGTGTCGATGGATCTGTACACAATGGCTTGTTCAATCGCACATGTCACTACCAGATGTAACTCATCGTCTTCCCGAGCTAACAAACATGAAGGATGAGAGTCTCGCTCATGTTTGCTCGTGTTGCTTGTTGCACTTACTCTTGTTTGACGCTCTTGGCTGAAATACCAATACAGATGTAATAGGGCTGAATATTCGAATGGCATGCGACTTTGTTTCCCTTCCATCTTTGTTGTAGAAACCAAGAAATAGTTCTCCATTTTGTCCTCCTGCGCAAATCACTCTCTCTCCATTGGGCTGATCCAAAATGTGCATGAACAATATGCTATACACACAGTGTCAGACCGCGAAATCCCTTTCGGATCATCAAGACTTACTTTGTACGATGGTTGGATATTTTGCCCATGATTGGGAAAAAGGCAGATGATGGCATCTCGACAAACTGATTTGACTCAGGGTTCTAATTGAGGGACGACATGAATGAGTTATGGCCGCATCACAGTGATCCCTCCGGCATAGTTACCTGTGCATACAAATGTATGATGCCGTCCATTGATGTCAAGAAAAATGCTGTTTGTGATTTGCCATTGATGCTGATTCTGCTCAAGTCAATACACCTGCCCATTCCTCTACTCTAAAGCAATACTTACTGAGCATGCGATATCTGCATTGGCGCTGACGACAGTGGTATAATTTGGCTAGCATCACCAATCGCAAGCAACGCTTGCTCTAAAAACGGTTTTGTCTCTGTATCACTGCCATAGATCCTTAGACTATACGATAGCGACGCATCTTCGCTTTCTTCCTCTTCTGATTTCTACAAACAAGTGGAGGTCATGAGTACTTTTGAACCATCGAATAAACATCATCCATAGGGGGGGGGGCTTACTTCTGCTACAGCCAATGCCACATACAAGCTGATCTTGTCGTCCTCGTCAGATTCCACTGCATCGATGGCTATCACTTCTGATTTTCCTGCCTCTAATCCAAGTGTGATATTCAAGCAATTCCAGTATCCATCACGAGAAATGAAGGCTGTGAGTTCTGATGATGAAGCTGCTATAAAGTGACGCACAGGTTTTGATAATGCTATGATGAATGGAAAAAAGATCAATATGCAAATCGATTGTGTCTTGCTGATTTCAATCCCTACGTTGGGTATATTCAGGCGCTGGCTCTGCTGGTATTTTATCAATGCGTGCTGATGGAAATTCATCTGGTTTGTCCAAATAAGTCGGTAATCGTGAATCCAAGGTGACAAGACCAAATATATTCCTACAGAAAAAGTTCGCATCAGTTTCAATCCTATGGACGAATGCTATAGAGACAGGATGCATTACGTTCTCTCGTAGCCATAGCGTGCGTAATGAGTTTCTCTGAAAAGAGGATCGTCATCTGTCAAAGCTATGTCGTTGAACGACATGATGTATAAAGGATAAGAAAAAAAAAGTGAAAGAGATGCAATCCAACTGGACGTGAAAAAAGGCGTTCCTTATAAAAATGCAAGCATGCCCAAATCAGATAATGTGAAGGATTCGCTTTACAATGCCTAATATAAAGTGTGGTTTATTTCGTACTTGTCCTTTAGTTTTTTGTGATGGATTGCGTGTGTGTATATAAATATAAAGAAGGTGTATGTTGGATGTAAATATGTAGATGTTGAAATCAGAGAGAGAGAGCGAGGGATTGTGATCTATAATGTCAGTTTTATTCGGGTAAGGTGGTGGGTTGTACAGTAGTTGTTGTCTCTTGTGATTCTAGCATACTGTCTGCATTGTCATAAAGATCAGGGAATGATTTGGCAAACTCGTCTGAAAGCAATTGTCGAAATTCCTGTGCGGCAAAGTACTATAAGCGACCCTATTGCTTGTATCCCTGTGCTATCTTACCCCAACAGCCTTAATCTTGCCATTTGTAAATTGATTCTCTGTAGCCGTTCTTTCCACAAATGCTTGAGTGAATATATCTGGGTTCTTTCCATGCTCTACAAAGCTAAATGCAGCAGGATGAGAACTCGCTACGATACATGATAATTCTTGTTCTTACTTTATCACTTCTTCTGGTATGAATGAGTCTATGCCGTCTTTCAAATCATCGATTTCCTTGTAGTGCTCGATAATATCATTACTATGCAATATGTATTTCATTAAATGGCTATTCTTTGTTTGATTGCAACTCATGGCTGCTCATACATTTTCTTCCAAACGAGTTTGTTTCCATCTGGTTGAAAATCATAGACAATGACACTCAATTCGAATAGTTTCTGCAATAGTTCGTTTAATTTGTCTTCGGCTGATTGACGCACATGGGCTGATGTATTGTCTTCTGATTGCATTTATGTGAGAGATGTGTTTGTAAAGAAAGAGGGAGGGAGAAGGAAAAAAGTTTTGGTAAAGCCAATACGACGCCAAAAAGCTCGTTTGAATGCGGAAATGAGTAACACGGGCTTTTGATTGGATACCATGGGGCAATGGATGATTGCAAAACGCACTATACCGAGGCAAATCCTGGAGTGTTCAGGATACGTGCAATTGCCTGGGATCAAGCTGATTACGACACATGAGACTCAAGCTTAAAAGTGATACTCGATTCTGGCTCTATTTCCGCTGAAATAAAAGCACATGTACCATATCGCATTAAGACATAATGTAAACAACCAAGAGTCTAGTGTCAATATACAAACAAAGCACGTCCACTATTCTACTTGAATTTGTATTGACGGCTGTCAGCATAACATTACCCTGAAGAAAACCTTTAATGATGACAGTTACGAATGCCTGATGCAAGCTCATATCAAATTATTAGATACCAATCCAACATCTGTTGTCAATCGCATGTTTCATGCCCTATTGATATTGTACAAGATCGGAGGCGCTGTAGTAAACACGGGAAACTTTTTCCAGAAACCATTTAACCTGATTCAAACCGGCCCGTATCTGAAACAAGCCTTTAGTGGAAAGTTCTCTTTTCCAAGGCACTACACATATATAAAGGGGTTGGTTAAATAATCTACGCAGTTACAATAGTACCTGTCAAAAGTATCTTTAATATGGTTGCTACTAAAGTATTGCCAGTTTGTAAGTATAGACATTTCTTGATCCAATCTATGAAAACACCATGCTAAACCTTGCCATGCTAGTCCTCGGTCTCTTTGCTCTTGCAAGTGCCCAATTGCAAAACGCCTCTTCGTCCTCTTCTCTTATAAATTACAATGTCATCAATTTGCTCAATGAAACCCATAGAATGGGTGTCTCCATTGACAATGTCACTTATCCATTGACTCCCAATGAGAATGCTACTATCCTTCACTCTGGTCAAGCTCCTGTTGCTACTTCTGGTTACAGATATGTCAAGATCACCAAAGAGAACAACAATACTGAAATTGAATCCTTCTTGCGTGCTCCCTCTCAGAATGATACCGTCAATGAATTCTTCAAGCGTAGCTGGAATACCAAGCAACTGGCCCAACTGCCTACCCTATTTGAGCCTTTGCCTGCCATCCATCGTATCCACTCTGAATTGCATAGAGAAGGCGAAATCCCTACCATCCACTTGACTGGAAACCAAACTCTCATTGACATTATGCACAACAGCAGTGGTGTGGACATTGATGTGCCTACCAACATGACCTATATCAGATTGAACGATACCTTGTCCTACCAAAATGTCAACATTTCCCTGGCTGGTCGCAGCTCTCAATGGATGCCCAAGCTCTCCTACAACATCAAGTTGAGCAAAAAGGACAGACTCTACGATTACAGACGTATCAAATTGAGAGCCTTGGATACCGATCCATCCTACATCCGTGAACAAATGGCCTATGATATCATCAAGTCCACTGGTCTTGCTTCCTCTGAATTCAGCTACGCTCGTGTCCTCTTGAACGATAAAGAACTTGGTTTGTTTGGTCTGATTGACACCTTTAAAGATCCCTGGTTAGCCAATGTCTTTGACAATGGCAATAGCAAGTACAAGAACGGCCATTTATACCAAGCTGTCTTTTCAACTGCCAATTCATCTGCTGTCAATCACACGTCTGATCTCTCTTACTATGACAACATCACTGCCTACCAAGATGGCCAATATGAAATCAAGGTCGACGCCGCCAAGGGAAAGAAGAACAACTTTAAGCCTTTGATGGAGTTTACCAAGTTTATTGATACTGCACCCACCAACACATCTGATGCTGTCGCTGTGTGGAAAAAGGAGCTGGATACCGATAGTTTCCTCCGCGCAATGGCCTTGGAAGTACTGCTTGGTTTCTCTGATGGATACAACGCCATGGCTGATAACTACTACCTCTATGAAAACCCTGAAGCCGGCAACTTTTTCTATATCCCCTCTGATATGGATCTCACCATGGGTTCTACTATTTTCAAGCTGGATGATATGTGGAGCGGCAACTACAGTACTTTCCCTGGCATGAACAGTCGCCCTTTGATGAAAAAGATCTTGCAAGTGCCTGAATTCAAGCAACAATATGAGCAATTGCTGGTCAACATCTCTCAAAAATTGACCAATCCTGTTGTTGTCAATGACCGCATCAACGACCTCGTGGAGATGATCAAGGAGGATGTAGCCTGGGATCAAACTCTACCTCGTGTTGGTGCCAATCTCATTAGTGGTATGGGCGCCTCTCTCGAAAATTCAACTGACAATGCTCCTGCCGATTCTGCTGCTACAGCTGTGATCGGTGACGCTATGCCTGAAAACCTTGATATGGAGACTATCAAAGATTTTGCTAGTAGAATGAATGCCTCTATTCCTTTTGACACTGCTGTCAATGGTAACACTGGCCATCCTTCTTTGTCAGGTGTCAAGGAGTGGTTCCAAACATCATCTGAAAATACGCTCAACTTTTTTGGCGTTGGTAATTCAACTAATGCCACCGCTGCCTAACTTACGCTTTACGTTTACATCTAATTAATCTCTTTTGAAATAAACAAACTACTATAATATTCTCATTATTCAACAAGACTTACGGATGACTTGATAGTTTCCTCAATAGAAATAAGGCCTTGGTTTGAGTCGCCTTCAGAACAGCATGGCCATTAAATGTTAATATAGCCAAAATACAGGTGTGATGTATCATAATAAAATTGGCTCTTTCCCCTCAAAGCCATCTAAAACACAACAGGAGCTGACCATCAAGATTCACCCACACAATAAGCTCGTCAAAGATAAGCCTAACAAAGGTAGCTCATAGGCTCTGGTGGTCCCTAAAGGAAGCTTTAGACACCTGGTAATCCCTATTTTAAAAAATCCGGACAATTCAGGTTGCCCCTAACTGGTAGTCCCTACATTTCTCTATAAAAAATGTAGCATTATTCGCAAAATTGATCTCCCTTGTTTCTCTCATATTAATATCATGCCTTATTCTAACTTTTTTACCATGCAAATCCAGATCTCTCTTACCAATACATGGCGAAGGTCTGAAACCGTTAATGTCTTGTTGGGAGAATTAGAGAGGCTCAGTTTTTCTGAAAAACCCATGATTCGCCTACACTTGGACATGCTCTCCAAAAAGTCACTCCCACTTGATTGCATTATTGATCATAGTATTAATTGCTCCAATGCCGTAGTTGGCCCTTACTTAAGGTTTATTGATAATGTCATTATATACGTCATGTCGCACTCTACTTATCTTAGACCATTTATCAACCTTTACTCTGCCTTGGACTTCAATGAAGCAAAATGTGCCCAGCAATCAAAAACAAATGACTGTTCCTGCAATCACTGCAATGACTATGCTTTGAAACTGTACACCTCAAGCTTGTTGCAATTAAAGACAGCAGTTCTGTCAGGAGCTGGCGCTTATAATCGCGAACGCTTTGAAAATTTACATGATCTTCAATGGACACCTTAATAGTAGCCTCATGTGGTGTTATAAATGGTCATCGAATGTCTGATCAGCAAATTGATATGGTGGCACTAACATTAGTATACAGTTTTTTATGAATAAACATTAGCCAGAAATTTAAAACCTCTTTTAAAAACACGTAATGATCGTTTCTTTGATTGAGAGTATTGCTTTACACTCGGACTATCATCGTATGCAATTTGAATTGTATGCATTTCATATTAGCATTCGCATTTGCATAAGCATTTTATGGCAAATATCAAATTTCAAGATGCAGCAGCATACGATTGTAACTTACAGGGTGACACCGGTAGAAATTGAGCGTAGCGGAAGCAATTTCAGACGTCTATACTGTCTTTTACTATGCAAAAGGTGGATGCCAGGGCGAAAAAACAGCAGGCAGCAGCAGCAGCAGCAGCAGCAGCCTTAGCTGGGATTGAATTGTAGAGGCTCGCTCCACCTATCCTCCAGATCAAGGACTCTGACATCCCAAACCCTTTCAGGGGCAATTACACAAAATGTTATTATGTAAACAACAGGTATTTCTGTAGACCTATACATGTAAAATTGAACGAGGAATCCAATGGTGTTAGTTTCAATGCGATTTCTTCAGTCTATGGAGAGTATCTATCGAAAAATGCAAAATACGTTTTTGGAGCAAACGTCTACAAACACTATAGTAAATTGATCCAAAGACACTTTTATATGCTCCAATGCGTTTATACCATTGTTTTGAGCATAGGAACACCTTAGTAGAAAACTTCATTTTCAAGGTGAAAACCTCCATCATTCAAAATCATCAATTTTTTCCTTGCTAGTACAAGGTAAAATTTGCCAGAAATCGATCATCAACTCGATCCCTAAAAAATCACTGAAAAGTGATCCATACCTTAATGTCAGGTCGTAGAACACGATTACACCTGTTTTGAGGCCGAGATCGCGCTTTATTGGCGAGATACAGGCGATTTAAACTCTTGATTTTACAGTGGTAAATACATTTGAGGGCTGCTCACTGAACACTGCACTTATTAACATCTGATCTGACGGTCTGTAGTTTATCATCTAGTGGAACAGTACATTATGCAGACAAAAAAAACACACAAGAAGCTTAGACCGAGTTTGGCATTGCATCAATTTCAGACGTGTTGTGCAAATGATCAAGCAATGCTTGCTCCTTTGAGACATGATGTATTATGATGAAACCAGCTCCTTCCCTTCAAAACCATCTAAAACATAACAAGAGTTTATCATCATCAAGATTTACCCACACAACAGGCTTGTGTAAATTCAAGTATAAATAATGTGAAAAGATTAGCAGAATACATCATCCTTGTTTCTCTAACATTGATAACATGCCTTATTCCAACTTTTTTAACACGAAAATTAAGCTTTCTCTAGCCAAGTCATGGCAAAAACCTAAATTTGTTAATAACATCTTGGACGAAACAGAGCAACTCACCTTTTCCAAAGACAGGGACAACATTCGATATCATCTGTACTTGATATCCACAAAGCCCTATCAATCGAATCCTTATAAAGCCTTTTGTAAGTTAGTTGGCCAACATCAAAGGTTCAGTGAGGGTGAGCTTATGTACAATATGTCGCACCCTACGTATCTTAGAATATTCAGCAATCTGTATCTTGCCTTGGCTTTTGAAGATACAAAACCTGAACAGCAGCAACCAAAAACGAATGGCTGTTCCTGCAATCACAACAGCTATGACTCTGCTTTGAAACTGTACGCTACAAACTTGTTGGAGTTGAAGTCAGCAATTCTATCAGGAGTTGGTGTATACGATCGCGACAGCTTTGAAAAAGAGCACGGTCTTCAATGGACACCTTAATAGTGGCCTCGTGTGGTGTCATGAATTGTCAGCAAATCGATACGGTGGCTATGATATTAGTATACAATGGGTCTTTTTTTTCCATGAATAAACATTAAATAGTCAGTGATATAAAATCTCTTTTAAAAAATACGTAATGATGTTCTCTTTGATTCATAGCATTGTTTGACACTTGAACTATCGTCATATGCAATTTGAATTTTCATTTAACATTTACAAAAGCATTTTATAGATATACTACTGTTGTATATCACAAATGTTTAATGAGAGCTAGATAAAATAATCAGGCTATGCTATACTTTTGCTCAATTCGTTATTTCCTTCTCATAGGCATTGGAAACATCGATAACCTTTACTAATGTTCATTTTGCTAGTACAAAGTGTCAAAAAGTAATTATCAGACGAGAGCAATTGTGCAATTCTGCCAATCTAAAACGGCTTCGAACCCGACAAATTACCCCTCACAGATGAAATCAAATTTAGCATATGAATTGCTTCCATTAATGCAAAAGCATCGTAGAAAAGCCAGATCTACAGCTCAGTTATGGAGGGTTATCACATGAATATAAAAAGATTTATAGCACACCAGTAAAGCTAGATAGAGTATCTATTGATGGTTTATGCCGCAATTTATACAATCCTTTTGGCCAAAGCTATACTATCTTGAAGCATTCTTGTTATTTAGTGATCTTTACTAAGCCATCATCATGATGCCCATTGTGGCGTTTGAAATTTCTAATGCAGAATGCTAAAAATGACAGAGGAGGATGATTTACAATTCATTTGTTTCCTTTTCCCCCTAATTTCTTTCAACAATGACCATCAAAGTACTGGATAAGAGTACCATTCAGCATCTACATTCTGGACAAGTCATTGTCGATATAGAAGCTATTGTAAAAGAACTGATCGAGTAAATTCTTTTCAGGCATCTCTCTATTTTGATGATGATAGTAATAACTGACCAAGACCATTCAAAGAAACTCGCTAGACGCTCATGCAACTTCCATCGAGCTCGTATTCATAAACAATGGTTTAGAATCTATCCAGGCAAGTCAAACTCAAGATGTTCTGTGTGGCATCTGCTTATTATGTTGTCTATTGAACAGGTCAAGGATGATGGAGACGGCATTGAAGAAAACGATAGACTTTATGTAGCTAAGCGGCATTACACCTCAAAGCTGACTACATTTGATGACTTGAACACAATTTCAAGCTATGGCTTCAGGGGAGAAGCGCTCAACTCAATGTGCGCCATATCTGATCATGTCATTATTATGACCAAGACGAAATCAGACGTTATTGGAAAGCAATACGACTTGAATAGAGAAGGAACCATTTCAAAGTAGGCATTTTTGCAGAGATCATGATGGATGCTCGTCAATCGCTCAACTAGTAAACTATTCTTAGTGAAAAGCCAACAAATACGATATCAAAATCAGGCACGGTGGTGACATTGTACAAACCATTCTACAATCTTCCTGTGCGAAGACAGTTGGTTCAGAAGAATACCACGCAAAACAACAAAAAGTGTCAAGAGCTACTCATCAAGTACGCATTAGCACATCCCAATGTCAGATTATCATCGCACCAAGCCAGAGATACAGTAGGTTACAGCTCGACTAGCGCAAACAACTCTTGGATAAAGCCTGTTACTGCATCAATCAATGAAACACTTGCCATCGTCTATGGATCACAACTGGCAAATATGGTGGAGAGATTTGTAGAGACCGATGCGAGCCATCCTACGTTGACCATAGACATGATTGTGCCCAAACAAAACTCTGGTAATTATTCAAGTGGAAATGGCGCCAACGTATTTGGAAAGACTTAGTTTTTACTACTAGATCCTTCTGTCATCTACAAGGGAGGAGATCGTGTGTTTATCTATGTGAATCAGAGGCCCATCAACTATGTGAAATCAGAATTGAAGGATTTAGTCGCATGCATCAGGGACAAATACAGAGAGGCTATTGGTCTGAATCAAACCAACAAAAAGAACCCATTCATGTATGTGGATATTCAAATCCAACCGGATGAATACGATGGTACCAAGATCAAGTATAAAGCCGTTGATGAGATATCAGCTAACCCTATACTACTTGCAGTGAACGTTGAGCCAAACAAGACCATCATCTATTTCCACAACAAGGATCTCATCTACAATCTTGTCAAACAGATGCTTAACAAGGCTTATCCCAGTACGCTTGATGCACTTTTTAGCAAGCAGACCCCAAGTGATATGTAAGTAGTAGTAAAGGCAGTGAGGGATTCAGTCATCTCATTGTATTCAGCAGAAGCGAAAAATTAGATACAATAATAGATGTGGATCAGCTTCAAGAACCTTTATTTGCACCACAGCCATCCTCACCAAACGGGGTTAATATCCCTTCACCTTCAACTCAAATGGTTGATCCAGCCCTTCCCTCTATTACAACACCCAATGAACTGCCGCAGCGTCTCTCGCCATCACCACCAGCAAATATAGATCACAGTTGGAGTTTCTCCATGTTGAGTGACGACGACGACGATGATGAAGAAGAACCAGCAGATGCCATCATCAGTACCGAGAATGCTAAACCAGACAAGGCAAAAGTAATCAATACAACAACACCAATGGCTAATTGGCAGATCGATACTGTATCTTCAGTGACGGAGCCCGCTCCTGCTCCACCCCAAGCAGACAATACAAGATCCAAACCATTGCGATCGATACCAGAAGATAATACCACCAGCATCTCTGTTAGGAGTTCACCAGAGCCACCATCTAGGGCTGCGCCTGCTCTTCCTCCTCCTACTACTACTATTCCCACCTTTGTTACCCCACAAAAGCGAGCAGTATCTTTAGACGATGATATTCCTACAAGCCTTCCTAACAAGCGTATATCCCTGCCCTATTTTAGCAGACAAAGGGAAACCTCAGCTTCTCTGGAGCCATCAGACATTGTTGAGGACTTTATTGTTGCACCACCATCCATACCGCCGTCTACCACATTACAGCCATCGCCACAAAAACCAGCCAAAACTACATCAGTGGATCGTTTGGCTCCTAAATCTACATTTGTATCACCGGTTACTGGTCGATCCACCACCACAGCAAACAAACAACGACAATCCTCTGCTGCAACTGTACAGCCTAATCCAAACAAGAAGGTCACTCATCAGCTTGGTTTACTAGAGGCATTCAAACGAAAGGCTAGCATTCAGAATGCACCCACTTTCACCACTGCAACTGCTCCAGCAACTGCTCCAGCTGCTGCTCCAAAAACTGCTCCAACAGCCTCAAACGTATCAACATGTAATCGATCACTCGTCATCCAATGCGATATCAACCAAATCAAAGCCAACTACCCAAACTTCAAGAAGCAGCATGACAAGACGCATCTTTTAAATATCACAGATTACTTGGCTACTACACATGGTGAGACACCTGATATCGATATGAATGCAAGATTGATCTCTACCGCTGCAACCAACAACGGATTATCCTTCTACTCGCGTGGAGGGATCTTTGAATTGGGCGTGGTCAAGCTAAAGGCTTTAGGGGTTAATGTCATTTATAACCAGCTCTTGGAAAACTACAAGGTGGTTTGCAAGAGAAAGTTGAATAGACCTGTGCAGATTCAGTTTCGGTTTGTTGCTATACAGCTGTTTGTGTTGTGCCGATACTCACATACGCAATAGACCCGATGATCCATTATGCGCTGCCCTTATAGCTCTGGATACCAAAGAAATTGTGGTGGATGATGATCTTCACGGTAGCAAGGAGATCCCTTACTATGACATTACGGAAGATTGTGTTGTAAACAACGGATTCAATGTAAGATGGCGCAAAGGTAAGCAGGATAACATTGCTTCCTACACTCTACTCACACGTTGGCATAGACCCAAACTCGCACAATCTCATCATTCAATTCACCGGCATCTATTCACTTGGATCTGGCTATGGCCCTTCTGACTTTAGAGAAATACTTTCGCTTCTAGTAGACGGCTCCAGCGCCTTTGTTCGACCAGCAAAGATCCGCACTCACTTGTGGTCCGTTGCTGAAGAGATGTATGATGAGCATGATCAAAGCCCAGTAGAACTACAAGATCAACTACATCAGCTCAAGTGGACTCGCGATACCACATCTAAAGAAGACTCGCCTTGGGAACTGGGTCTTTCAGAGAACGGTCATTTGCTCGCTTGTCGACTATCCAAAACAACCATGTATCAGCCCTGAGCATGATGATGTAAAGAATGGAGAATTTATTAAATAAATAAGGCGTATGTATGAAAAAAGGCTCATCTTGTCATTCCATCCGAACGCATGTTATTAGTAGTAGTAGTAGTAGTAGTATTATTAGTAGTGTTCGCTTCCTGTTGATGGGGTGGCTGCATCATAGCATGACTATCACTCTTGGTTCTTTTCATCATGCGGCTCATCTTTCTAAATAGTTTGGATGTAGTGGATGTCTTTCTTTCAACAGGCTGTGGTTGTGCAATCATCTTTTTTCGGCGCATGGTGCCCAGCATGGCCATTAATGTGTGTCTTCGTTGAATAGGACGAGCGCCCTTGGATGTGCTGGGCAGCCCATCGGTGGCACTGCCTTGCAGCAGCTTGTTTCTGGAGCTTAACAGCGATAACGGATCCTTCTCAAGTGTGTCTTCCAACTCTTGCAACAGCTGCAAGATCAACTCCCACTTGGTGTCTGTGTTCTTGCTGCGAGCATGCTGTTCCTTGACCAGTGACTGAGCATAGGCAAGCTCGTCGTGGTTGACCACGCGGCGCAATTGCTGCATGGCTACGGTTGACTTGATCAGCAATGACAGGCACTCGAGACGTCCGTATTTGGCAGCTTGCAACACAATGGTACCAGGTCGAGTTTTGCGGCTTGCTTGGTCCAGGAAATCGCCTCGAATGCTTACATCCGCCTTGGCCGTGTGGATCAGGAAATCCAAAGCGCTTGTCAAATCACCGTTGGCCAGCAAACCAAACAAGGGAGACTTGTGTCCTGCATCTGTCAGATTGACGTCGGCTCCTCTTTCGACCAGCAGCTGGACGACGGGATCGGGAGGATGGCAGAATCGAGCAGCATAGTGCAAGGGCGTCCAGCCATCCCCGTCTCTGGCATTGGGGCTCGCCTTGTGGTCCAGCAAGAGCTCAATGGAAGCCAGTGGGTCAGGGCAGTGCAAAGACACCATGTGGATGGCCTGCACGTTGTATACGTTGCGTGCTGAAGCGTCAGCGCCATGTTCTAGCAGGAGTTTGATGAGGGGCACCATGTGCTGGTGGTTGTTTGACACCACCAAATGGAGCAAGGTGCAATCCGTGTCGGGATCTCGGGTATTCAATAGCGTGGTAGGATCGACGCTGTTGGTGTGATGGACATAGTACTGCAAGGCTGCTAGATCGCCCAGCTCTGCTGCCTTCCATATAGACACATCTGGCTTTGTGCTGCTGTGGTTGACCAGCTGGATAGGCTGCTCTGTGTCGGCGTTGATCACTGTCAGCACATGTGGCTGATCTGCAGCAGCAGCAGCAGGTGGCTTGATGTTGTTGAGAAGCGCAAATGTTCTGGTCAGTAGCGTAGGCATTTTTTTTTAGTAGCAGAAAGAGAGAGAGAGAGAGAGAGAAAGATGTGGGTAAAGGGAATTAATCCAACATGCTCGCAATTATACAGAGAGACTTTAGCTTGTTGGCCATTATATTCCGATGATATTTTAGTTCGAATACCAATCCAAGGTCTGTTTTTTACTTCTTTTTTTTTTTTCTGATGACAGCATCCATCAGTAATTGCCCGTAGAGAGAGAGAGAGAGAGCAACACACATGTGCTTGTCAAGCAGGTAGATCTTGAAGCAACAAGCACTTTTTAAAGTGTCAAATGTCTCCATGTGCTTCTCGCCCACCCCCTTTATTCAGGGAATCACTCGACATCATTGGACGAGCGAGCCCTGATTTTGTTCATCCGCTCTCGTTATTATATGATGATGGACTCTCACACCACACACATGCGTTTTTTTTCTTTCTTTCCAGTATCATTCAACGAGAAACATGTCTAGCAAAGGCTTGGAAAAGACGCTCCAGAAACTGAGAGACTCAGTGAATGCTGGCAACTATTACGAAGCCCAGCAAATGTATCGTACGGTCGCTCGCAGGTAAAAAAAAAAAAAGACTCGTGTGTGCATTTCAATGAAACATGTAGCGCGTTCTTATCGTCTAAATAAAATAAAAACTTGTCAGATACAACAAGCAAGAAAAGTACGCCGACACCATTCGTTTATTGCACGATGGTGCCATCCTCTTGTTACAGCACAAGCAGAATGGCTCTGGTTCTGATTTAGCCAACTACATGCTGGACACTTACAAGTTGGCTCATTTGCCAGTGGACGAGACATCCTTAGGTTAGACCTTTTGTATACTTGCCACACACACACACACAAGCATCATGGCATACTAAATTGTATTGGTATATAGATCGTGTTGTCGAAATTTTATCTTTATTCCCCATCACAGAAGCTGGTCGCAAGACGTTCATTAGCAATGCTTTCAGGTAATTGAACAATTGTCATGTATACAAAAAGCAACCCCTCACTAATACCATGGTAACCAAACAGATGGACAAAGGCTGAAGGTGATTATGCCGAGGGCGATCCTGAATTGCACGATTTTGTTGGCACCATGTTTTATAATGGTAAGTGAAAAACATGGCTACAATATAGGGATGGGATTGTTTGCTAAAAACTACTGTTTGTACAGAGAAAAAATACAGTTTGGCCGAGGATCATTTACTCGTGGGCACAGATCACAGTGCTGAATTGATTGGTAAATTAGCCTACCATTGGGCTGTTGAGGAAAAGACACAGTGGAAGGGCATCTATCTTGCCCGCATTGTCCTTCAGTAAGTGTGTTGGGTGGTGGTATATATATATACAGTGAGAGAGCGAGAGAGACTGACACGAGTACAGATTTTTGGCCACAAAGGATATCCATCATGCAACATTAGCCTACAAAAACTTTATTGAAGCTGGACCACAACCTGTTGCAGCTGAATCCCAAGTGCGTCGTGCACCTGTTGACCCACCTACACCATTCCACATTTACGCAGATCCCTGGATGAATTTCACGCAAATGCTGCTGCTGACTGTACAACGCGATGGAAAGGATTTGTTCAATGAACTCAAGACAAAATACGAGGGATTGTACGGTAATGAGGCTAATTTTGTGGAGCTCGTTCAAGAGATTGGTCTCGTCTTTTTCAATATTCCAAAGCCAAGAAAGCAGGGCAACATGATGCAAGATTTAATGGCTAATTTGTTCTCTGGTGGAGGTGGAGGAGGAGGAAACCCTTTGCTTCAATTAGGTGGTGGTGGTGCTCCTAAATCTTCTGGTGGTGAAGATCTTGACTAACAGCTTCATTTGTATCATGTGTAAAGAAAAATAAAGAAATTAGTGCAGCTTAATTTGTGTCTGGTGTAAACAGATGGGTATAGCGGACAGGAGCATACATGTTTAATTAGCTCTATGATTTGTGCCTTCTAATGCGATCTCAAACATTGGGATACCTTGATTGAATCACATTTCTCATATTGCAGTGATTAATTTCTTTCACACTAGCTATACACATTATACCATAAGAAAAAAAACTTTATTCATATCTGAAATGTAATGGTGGTCGAACTACTAATGCTCTTAATCTTGCTGGTGCTGCTGATGTTACGGCTGCTGCCACTGTTGCTTCGTGTGCAGCTGTTGCTGCTTGTTCTCCTCCTCTGGAGACAGCCGCTTCTGCTCTGGATGCTGCCGCTTCTGCTCTGGATTCTGCCGCTTCTGCTGCATCTTGTACTTCAAAAACAGCTGGTACCACTGCTGCTAGTGTTTGCTCGTGGAGGGTATCTTCCAGTTGCAGGTTTAATTTATGGGCACCTGCCATGGAGCAGCGATGGCAGGTGAAGTTGGTGGGATCGTTGCCTCTGTACCAAACATCGTAGCAGTTTACGATGGTAGCGTTGTTGGCACATCACACATTGAAAGTAACGATGGAGTCTGTTACAAGGGGATGTGCAGTAAGGGCATTGGTCGAGAGCCATGTTAGAGATTGTAGCAAAGAAGGAAAGAAAAAAAGATTAGAGAGGATAAGAGTGATGCTTTTTGGGTTGATTTTATAAGAAAACCGCAATTGAATCATGCCACGGTTTGCTCATTGATGCGTTGATCGGCTCTGTTGGCCAAATTCTATCACTTGTGGCAATCATCAAAGCATAGCTATAAATCATAGCGAAATCACGACTTGGCCATAGCCTAATCATAGCTGTATAGTACAACTGCATAAATACAAAGGGAATTCATCAGGAGCATCAACATGGGCATCAAGCATAACACCTTGTTCAGTACATAAAGTTCACTGCCATTGATCGAACCTGGATGCTTCAAGTTTCTAAATGTAAGCTGCTTTACTTAAATAGACACATTCCATCAACAATCACACAATTGAAATTAAGCATTGAAAGAGAAATTTGTATAAAACTTTATTGAAAATAAACAAAAATCGATGCTTCTTGGTTAGACAGCACAACATAAAAGTAATAATGCTATTCAACAAGGGTAGCCACGAGAAGGCGAGCACCTTTACCCTCAAAAAGAAGGCTCATTTTTT
>JAXQGS010000210.1:0-24852 GCA_037040325.1 Mucor sp. M7501 | reverse complement strand
GGAGCTGGATTCCCTGCTTTCCACCGGTGAGCAGAGAACCATCACCCTGCTTGCAATGGCCATTGATGCGCTGGGCGGGCAAAGTGCGTATGTAAAAATATATACGATCGTTTTGCTATAATGTAAAATTTCATGAGTGAGAAAGCAGTTACACAATGATAGGAGGCGATCAGCACCAACAAAAAATGAAACATTAGATACCTGATTGGAAGTGAGTAGCAAGAGGGTGCAAAATAAAAGGTACCCTTACTATTTCGAGATGCGGATTTTCTTGATATAACAAAAGAGATTGGTATCTTGTACTTTTTTCCTCCAACTTTGCTTTTCCTCTTCTTTTCTCTACCCTCCAAAAATAAATTTCAAACTGTTCAAATACAATCATACTATACGAATTTATAAATCACTATGGGGAACGAACAATCAAGGCCAGCATCAGTGAATTCACAAGATACCCCAGTTAGTTACCCTACAGTTGTCAAGACAAAAACTGCTACTAAAAAGCCTCAGCCTTATGCCTCCTCATTTTTTGATGCCCAAATGGCGGCGCCATTACCACATCAATATGCTAGAAAACCAAACCGACCTGCTGGAAACATCAACTTTTTCGAAGTAGCGGCAGCAACTGCTCAGCCCGCTAGATCAACGCATTCAAACTCTTCTTCAAGATCATCTATCAAAACAGCATCCACAAATAAGAATTCTTCTTTATACCCCTCATCGTCTCATAACAACAGCACCCGAGAAAAGAAAGTACTTTCTCCAACCAGCTCTTCAGCATCATCAATTGCCAGCACTACTGTTCAAACAGAAAACACCACATCCATCAAAGCATCGAAAAGCGAATTGATTGCTGACGCATCCGACTATGTTATTTTACATAACAGACGATATTGGAAAGGTCATGGCACGCAACATTTTATGCTCCCTTGTGATGATGATGAATCGGATCGTTTGATGACAATGGTATAAATGCTATACTCTCAGGATTGTACACATGAATGTTTAAGACTTTTTTTTTTGTCTGACTATAGCACTACATTCTGAAAGCTACTTTCCATGGTAATTTCACTGCTCCTGTGTATAAAATGTTGGAAAATTCGAAACACAAGACCAAAGTATTGGATATAGGCTGTGGATCAGGCACTTGGTAGGTTTCATGGCAAAAGCTTAAAAGAGCATGAGAAATATACTAATATTAAATTTCACATCATCATAGGATCCTTGAAATGGCAACAGAATTCCCAAATACAGGTAATTTTAATATGCCTACTTTTCCACTGAATTGCCCAATGCTAACTTGATTTACAGAATTTTATGGCATTGATGATTGCCCACTATTCCCAACTCATATTAAGCCGAGCAACTCGCACTTCTTGCTGCATAATATTCTCAAAGGATTACCGTATTCTGATAACGAATTCGACTATGTACATATGCGAATGATGATCTTTTATTTCTCACCGGAGGAACTGTCTCTATTACTGACCGAAATATCAAGAATTATGAAGCCTGGTGCTTATTTCGAGATTGTGGACACAAGCTATACAGTTCGACATGCTGGCCCTATATCAACTAAGGTGGTGAATAACGATTGTAAGTATACCCATTCACACACACACACACACACACATACACATACAAGAAACACAATCTAAACATTTTTGACATGATAGTAAAACAAATGCTTCATTCAGGCAGCGCATCGCTAGCATTCAAATCTCAACACGAATCAAACACAAACCATCCAATTTTCAGCTTTTTAATGGTCGCTCCACAGAAGCCTGCAACATCGTTCGTTGGTAACTTTATTGATATATGTCAAGAGCATGCAACTTTACCCATTGGCGGTTGGGGAGGCGGCCAAATTGGCAATTTGCATGGCCTGAACTTCAAATCATTACTACAGTCTATTGAAAGCAAACACGACCAAGAAATACCATTGAACAAGAGCGTAGTAGATGGTATCCTTGAAGAATGCGATCGATATAAATCTTATTTGGATTGGTATGCATGTTATGCGAGAAAACCTCCATTGGAAGATGAGCAGATTGAACAAAGCACACTTGATTCCATCTATGAATTTGTCGAAGGATTTGTTGATGTTTAATAAAACCTTCGTTTTGTACCATGTCACACTTGCTATCTGCTCGGCCATGATGTATATACCGTATATGTAGCACGGTTTTCAGGGCTAGAATAAAGTCGTAAATAAGCTCATATAGTTCATATGATTGTATAGACTTTAAGGGCAGGCTTTTCATTGTTCATTAGAGATGGCCCATCCGTGTAGATACGACTTAGAAAGCCATAGCAGAACATCTCATCGAAGCTGTCGTCTGATCCCAAGAAACGTGCCCAATAACGAGGAGAAATCCTTAACATGTATACTAAAATATCAGATTTCAAAATGCAGCAGCATGCGATTGGAATCTACAGGATGGCGCAGACAGAGATTGAGCGTAGTGGAAGCAATTAGACGTCTATATTGTGTCTTTTACTATGCAAACGGTAGTTGTTAGGGCAAAACACAGCCAGGGCTGGGATTGAATTTCATAGTGGCCACTGGACCTCCAGATACTTCATCTGGACATCCAAAAACCTTTCAGGGCAAATTACACAAAATGTTACTATGTAAACAACAGGTATTTCTCTAGACCTATACATGCTAAATTGAACGAAGAGTCTAATGGTGTTAATTATAAAGCGATTCCTTTAGTTTGTAAGGAGTAACTGTCAAAAATAGCAAAATACGTTTTTTGAGGAAACGTCTACAAACACTATAGTAAATTGGTCGCAAGACACTTTTACATGCTCCTATGCTTCATTGTGGTTCTTTTGAGCATAGCAACACCATAGTAGAAAACTTCATTTTTGAGATGAAAACCTCCATCATTCAAAATCATCAATTTTTCCCTTGCTACCACAAG
Source organism: Mucor sp. M7501 (assembly GCA_037040325.1). Taxonomy (NCBI): domain Eukaryota; kingdom Fungi; phylum Mucoromycota; class Mucoromycetes; order Mucorales; family Mucoraceae; genus Mucor; species Mucor sp. M7501. The sequence continues at coordinate 21,925 of JAXQGS010000210.1, read as the reverse complement.
GCAGAATTTGCCAGAAATCGATAATCAACTCGATCCCCAGAAAATTGCTGAAAAATGATCCATAGCCTAATGTCAAGTCGTAGAACACGATTGCACCTGTTTTGAGACCGAGATCGCGCTTCGTTGACAAAATACAAGCGATTTAAAGTCTTGATATTACAGTGGTAAATATATTTGAGGGCTGCTCACTGAACATTGCGCTTATTAACACCTGATCTGATGGTCTGTAGTTTATCATTTAGCGACACAGTGCATTATTCAATTCTTAGTCCATCAAAAAGCGTGAATTTCGCAGAAAATTCTGCACAGATTTACCCAAAAAGCGTGTCCCAATACCCAAAATCAATGAAAAAACTGTTTTTTGTAGTAGGTATTGAATCGATTGATTGACATTGTGTCACTTGACGAATGAGCGAAAAGAAGGATGTCTCTCACTTCACTCTAACATAGCTTTCCTTTACTGTTAGAAACCACATATCGTCCAACAGATAACCAGGATTGATTCATTTCGTAAAATTCAACATTGCAGTATTTGGGTAAGCCCACTGCAAGCGCGACCTGTGCACCTTACAGCTCGTCCAAATTAAATGCTTGAATATGTCGCTTTATGAGAAGAAAGCGCTGTGTTGGTAATGACCGTAATGAGGCAACGCTAAGTCAGATCAAAACTTTAATTGAGCCATCTTTACAGGCAGCACTCGATCAAAGTATCCTGAAAAGTAAATTCATAAGCATGTTCTCCGTTCAACACTCTGTTGAAGCATTCCCAGTACTCTGCAAGCACATTCGACCACGGCTAAATGCTGCAAATTCATGCGAAAAAACCATGAGCGAGCCAGTTATTTAAGCAGCAAAAGAAACAAACGTATGGTTTGGATGCAGGCGATCCTATCTACACAAATTTTGAGCTTTGAAAGCGCATATTGACCTCGCAAAATCAGATAAAGAATGCACATATCCAAGCGGAAATTAGGTTTGATGTAAGGGGAACATTCATGGCGCAAGATGGTGGCTGGTGCCATTTTATGATCAGACAACATTGGAATAACAAATAGCAGTTGACAATTAATGTAGATTCAGTTTTTATTTAGAGGTGTAGTAATGATAAAAAGAAAAGAGATATTGATTGAATAATATGAGTAGTAATGATAAAGAAATGTAGTAAAAAAAAAAAAAAAAACTATTGAGATTTAGAAGTAAGAGCTCTATGTGCCTCAGCTAATTGAGCCTCAAGGACACGAATACGATCTTCAAGACCTTTGTCTTTGGAAATAAGAGCACTCTTTTCCGACTCGAGCACGGCAACACGGGTCGTGAGTCGGGAGTTATCACTCTCTAACTCTGTAACTTGCTTCTCCAAGGTTTCCATTTTGATGATCTTCTTGAGACGAGAGCGACGAGCAGCATCAGTGTTCTTTTGACGCTTCTGAGCAGCTTCATCACTGTCTTGTTGGTTTTCAATCTTGCGCTTCATTGAGTTCATGCTGGGTGTAAAGACAGTTCCGCCAGGACGAGGAGCAATGGGGATGGCAGTCTTGGGCATGATGGCAACAGGAGCCGGTTTGGGCGCCACTGGAGCCAGACGACGAGGCTGTTGAGTTTGCACTTGTACAGGTCTTGGAGCAGGAGACTGAGTAGCAGCACTGTTGGCGGTATTCAAGATGTCAGGAAAGAGAGCAACCAAGGCTTCAGCAGAGACGACCTCATTCTCTTGATCAGAGACAGGACTGGCAGTCAAGGGAGGAGAAATGGGAAGTAACTGGAGAATGTCTTGGAAGGCGTCTGATTGTTGCTTCAAGAAGAGATCATTGGAGTTGGAAGGGATTGGCGTAAACCAATCGTCTATGGATGGAGAGCTGGAAGTAGCAGCAGAGTTAAAGACTTGAGCAAAAGCTTGATCTTGCTGAGTCATGGGAGTGATGGGGCTGGAGTAGCCACCAGCAAAAAAGTTGGGATTAAATGGTGTGGTCATGGTTTTTCTTGGTTTCTAGATTTTCAGATGGGGTAGTTGGGATTATTATCAGTTTTTTTTCTGTTGCAGGTAGATGGTTCGTCTGTAGTATAAGAGAAAAAAGGCTTGCTGGGACGAGGGTTGAAGAGCAGCATTTTTGGGGGACAATCAAAAAGCATATTTAACAAATTTAACAAATTAATCAATATTTAACAAGATATAAAATTGATTCAAATAACAAAGGGGGAAAAACGACGAGAGAATTAAAAGGCAACCATTTTTAAACAGTGGAAATAAAGGTGAAGAGTGTTTAAAGAAATAGTTGAAAGGGTTTAAAAGAAGAAGAAGAGAAAATTTGAAGATGGTGCTAGCCCACCCCTCTATTTATAAGTTTGTGTGATTGCAAGATGCTTCAATAGCTGATTGGTTATCCCGGTATTGCTCATAACTGAAACTTGGGGTTCATTGGTTAACCTTTATTTGTTTCTTACAAATGATTTCCATATGGGTATTATCAAAAAATTTACATCTACTATTGATCTCCTGTGTGTGCATCCCACGCTCTTACTAACAGCATCCGCAATCACTTTTTTTCAACGAGCCAGCAGCTTTTGATGCGTTTCTTGGTAACAAAAGGCTTGCTGAATCTTGCCTCCAACTGTCGCTTCCTCATGAATCCAATATCCTTCTTGCGCATGTCGTCATGCCCGTCTTCTATCCAATTTAGTGCCGTTGTGCCTTTCAATACATTCAGTATGCGATGCTCCTTCTGCCTTGGCTGCCATTTCTTGATGATCTTGGGGTTTGATTTGATGATCAAGTCTGTTTCCTCGTACACTGGCTGATCCAGATTCAAGAGCGGCTTTTTCGCTGATAATTGAGACACCTTATCACTAATCATGGCGCTATTTTGGGCTCCAGAAGCAAGCGTCTGCCGTGACACCGGAGCTACGATCTCCAATGGTTGCTGTTCTCCATCTTGTTCAATGTCCATCAGTTCTTGATCTTCATCGCTCTCTGGTTTGTCGTCATTTGATGGCACTTTGGTATCATCAAGTGGTATATTAAGATGTGTTTCTTGTTGATCTTTTGCTGATACTGTGCTAGACTGCGAGTTGCTGGCGGTTAAATTGAGTGATGATGGAATTTCCATTTGTCTTGGCTTGTCTTGATGATGGCCGTCTCCATCACCGACCATGTTGCCAGACAGACAAGCCTCTGGAACCAGCCGCTGTTGTTCGTGGATATAATCACTGCTACTGCTAATACTTGGATTTGTTTCAGCTGGCTGTGGTTCCTGAGGGATTTCCTCTTTTGATGTCGCATCGTCTAATATCGTTGTTGGTGCTATTTCGGATTCGCTTAAATCATCCAATCCACCTTCATTCTGGCCAGCGATCACAGGCATTTGTCGCAACTTTTCCTCTATATCTTGACCCACCATGCATTCGTCGTCGCTGTAGCAGTGCATATCATCATTGTCCTGTTCCATGTGTTGGTCGTCGCTGTAGCTGTGCATATCATCATTGTCGTCCTGTTCCATGTGTTGGCCCTGTAGTTTATCCGCCTCCTTCTTTGTTAGTTCGTCCGCAGTTTCGTTAATTGACGTTTTGTCTGTGTCTCCAGTGTCTTTACGGTCTGTGTTATAATCAACGGCAGGGCTTGGGCTTGCTTTGTCTTTACGAGCACCACTTGCCATATGTATTGATGATGTACCTTCGGTGTTGTTTGTTGGCTTTTCAGATGTGTCCTTGCTGAGCGCCTGTTGAGCTTTGCCGTTTTCCGCAGTGCCAGCATGTTCGACTTGATGCTGGTTGCTCGCATCCAAACAGTCAATAGTGTCTGTGCCTGCAGCATCTGGCTTTTGACGTTTGAGTTGACTGACAATAACATCGCTCTCGTCTAATGGCGCTAGGCTGTCTGTTCCCGGTTCAGAAGCGCTCTCGTCCGAAGCCTCCGTAGCAGGCGGCGTGCTTTCACTGCTCGAACGAATGTGCTTTCCCTTGACTGTTGGAGGAACAAATGTCACGTTGCTCAGATCCATGGCCCAGTCATCCTTGTGTTTCTCCTTGAGCATGTCCTTGTAGGTCTTTGGTTTCGTCAGAGTGTCGCCATGCAGAGATCTCTTTGGCTTTCCAATGCTGACAGCAGGCATAATGCTCTTCTGGAAGTGCGGATCGTTTCCTCCCCATAGCTCTGATAAGATGACTCTGTCGTGCTGTGAAGGCGCTCGTTCCAGCAGGAGATCGTCAATGACACGATGGGAAGACGGCACAACAAAGTCTGCGTCCAGTATGGCTCGTCGCGGTAGCTTTCTGCTGCGTTTCTGCTTTGGTTTGAGTGGTGCGGTGGTGTCGAATGTCATGTTTTTTGTGTTGCAAGCAGAGGAAAAAAGTTCTTGCCTTTTTATTTTACGCCGAGATTCTTTGTTGTTTGGGTCTTACAAGTCACCCAATGATGGTTTAGGTGTGTAGGCATTGCATAAATCTGTAATCAGGCTGTCCTTTGATGGGCCGTGTATAGCAGCCAATCTGTAACACAACCCTGCTGTCAGTGTTCGTTTTCTTGCTTCAGGCCCTGGCGAGCAGAAACAGCTGCTGCTTCGGATTGGCATGGGGAAATCCCTCAGTAGGAGCAGCCATGCATCATCCCGATGTGTGCATTTCTTGGAAACGAACTGGCCTTCTTCCTTGAAGAAATGCCAGTAAAGCTGACGGCAGTCTCTGCCCTAACTCTTGCCCTATCTCTGGTGCTTTCACGCACTATACAACACAGTGTAAGATATATCATCAATTACAAGCAGGATCATAAAAGGCTAATTTGGTGTTAATTAGCACTGACTTTCAATGGGTCAAAAATACCTCTTGTATATGGAGGTTCGCTCCGCCATGGTTGACCTAGAACAAAACCGGTTGTATAGTGCACCTTGCACCACACCTCCCTTTTTTTTACTCTTTCTCTTCTTTTTCATTATCATCTATAAAAAATAAAAATAAAAACTTGTCATTATGGGTTTGGCCTTGGAGAAATGCTGCTGCTTCATACCCCTTCGTATGGGCACATTTATCATTGCACTTTGGTTTTTTGTAAGCTTGACATCTCATTCCATTGTTGCAAAAAAACTGATTGACATTATGGTAGATTGCTTACTTGTTTGACGCTGTCACTGGCTTCCTCGGTATCAATTGTAGGCTTCATTCATTCACAAAGCAACCTCCACCGCATGTTACTTACGCTGATCTATCCGTGTAGCCATCATTGTGTATTCAGGACAAACAGCCAAAGCATGGTACTATATCAACTTGCTGTTCACGGTGCTTGTATTTGTGGGAGGACTATCTGGTATCATTGGGTCAATATTTGTACGGCTATCAGCAGTGGATTTATTTATAGGATCGTTATTAATGTCGCAAATTAGGCACAAAGAAAATCCGCCAGATTCTTCAGCATTGTTGTTTGGGTGTGCTGCTCGCTATCCTTCATCAAATACGTTATTTCCCTGGCTTTGATGGTTGTTTACCGCCAAAACATGATCAACACATGTATCCGATCCGGCATCGTGGGATTTGGAAACTCGCAGATTGGACTTGCGCCTACAGCCATCTCGACCAACAGCTACTATTCACCTGTCAAATATCCAAATACCATGAACGCACACGCAACATCTGCCGAGGATTGCGAGCATTCGATTAAAATGCTGATCATCTTGTGGGGCGTTCTCATCTTTGTCGTGCAAATGGTCCAGGTAAGAAAAAGACATGTGCCGTGAAAACCGAGACGTAGATTCTGACAAGCATCCCTAATTGTAGATTTACTTTGCATCTGTTGTTGGCGCCTACGCTACCAGACTTCGCAGTGGTGCTCGCCATCATAGACTCCACGACCAGCAAATCAAGGATTTTGAGGAATCAAGATTCCACATGTCAACTGTCTATTAGGTCGCTCAACCATGTATCTTCTTCTTCGTCATATATTTCTGTACATTTACTTTTAGCTAGCTTTGCGCCGCTACACTCATCATTACCATGTCTTGCAAGAGAAACGAATAAACATCACTAGACAGGTTTCTACTGATTATTTATTCATTATTATTATATGGCTGGATCTGCACTTTTTTACACATGGATGATTTGCTTTGCATCTGATGCCGATCAACAATAGTAGCTTGAGAAACTGCTCAAGGCCTGTACGATAGATCATTTCGACTCATGCGCTGGCTGATGTTGGCTATTCTCAAGATGCTTTTCCCATTTTGCATGAGTTTTGGTATCCAAGCTTGAGGACATTGCAATCTACGTCACTGCTTCGTCGCTGAGCAACTGCTAACGAAGATTTTCTGTGGTTTATTTTTCGTCTTTTCTCTCTTGTATATCAACCCACTGTTCTTTCTTTCAATCATTTGCAACAATACAAGTAGAAAATGAACCCTGCTCAACAAAACAAGGTCGACGTTAGTGTAAGTAGCGGGAATAGAGCGACATGAAGATGCCTTGTTTTCAGCAAATGTCGAATACGTGTTTACGCCAGAAAAAAATAATTTCTCACACATCTGCACATACGTTATAGCAATTAAGTGAAGAGGAGAGAAAGCTATTCCGTATGTACGGCAAACTCCCTGACCGCAAAGATCTCTTGGGCCACAAGCTAAAGGTATTGTACTATGGCATTACGAACACTGAGCAGTATCTGATGAATCCCTACCGAGTAGGAGCGCAAATACTTTGATTCTGGTGATTATGCACTCTCAAAAGCCGGAAAAGAGCCCTTGGCAATAGGCTCAGAGCATCCTTCACCTGATACCATCCCTCACTCCAACCCCATCTCATTGCCTGGCTCCAGTCCAGTCAAGGAAAGCCCTTTGGTTTCAGAGTCTGATAAAGACGCTGCTAAACAGCAGTAAGCATGTCTCTTTGTGTCATGGCATTATGCATTGAATTTGTGATATATGTACTGTATACAGAGCACTCACTCAATCACCATTCTACTCTCACACATACACATTACCAACAATCGAACCGACGCAATTATATCAATACTTTTTGACTATTCCATTGTATCTCAACACAACTACAATACAAAGACATTCTTTTTCTCATCATATCTCGAATATTTCTTGTTGCGACAGCATCATTTCCCTCTTCCTCCCTTTCAATCTAACCACCCCTCTCCTTATCTTTGCGATATCTTTATTATTAAAAAATCACTTTAAGCAGAATGGTTTGGCAAATTCAAATGTATTGTCCTGCCCAGTTCTCGATGGGATATTTAAAGGGTTGTCTTCCAAAGTTAACCTGAAGCAAGGCGGGCCCATCAGCTCCTATGCTTGGAAAATAGTGGTGGCGGATTAAACCTGAGAAAGCTTGTCCAACGACAATACCATTGAGAGTATATACAACATTGCCAGTTTCAGGAGAATACAAGCATCCAACAGTATCACCCACTGTCCAGCTAGGACCGAATGGCTGACCGCCAGTGGCATCATCGCAAAACTTATGCCCATCGTCGCTATGATAACCTACAGAAAACTTGTTCCAACCTGGCATGCGAAAGATGGGATAAGGCCTTGTGCAAAGACCAATGGCCATCACAACATCTGGACCTGCTTGTTGTACCGTAACTTCAAAGTAGTGTTGTGCCATGGTTTGGTTTTCATACTGATTTTGACCTTTGTACTCGGCAATCTTTAGGAATGGATGTGATGCTAATGCGGTCGCATCAAAATCTTCTAAAGGCCCACAGTTGGGATGGATAGCGGGCCAGAATCGAACAGTGTCTGCCTGCTCTATAACGTAAGCAGGGCTCTGTGGGTTGGCTTTGATGTGCTTGAATAGCTGATTGTTTTGAATATTGGTATCAATGTGGATATTATTCAGAAATCCTCTCTGTCCAACTTCTTGAGCTTGCATGATCGGAAAGGCGTCTATTTGTGTCGAAAATGCTTGAACAAACATTTCACCTCGCTCGAACGAGTCGAATGAAGCATCATGGTATTTTCCAAGGCGATACACTTGACTATCTGGATCCATGTTTGATTGAAATGCATGATCGTAACTTGGAGGTTCTTCTTCAAATGTGTCGTTCTTCATTTTATGAGCGAAAGAAAAAAAGGTAAAGAAGCAAGTATTGCTGAGCAGTTGCAATCATGTCCTTTTGTAACTTTGAAATGGAAATCCTGGATTTGTTTTTGAAAGTCATCTGGCAAATACAAGCTGAGCAGGCTGTGTGTCATGCATCGTACTTGGCATCGTATAGCACTTGAATTTACTATTCATATTTCAAATTTCGAGGGAGGCATTCCAGTTTAGCTTATCCGCCAAATGACACAATGTCAATCAATCGGTTCAGATTAATGTATCAATTCGATACTTGGAGGTAAATCCCAATGCTGAATTGTGAGTCCTGACATTTGCCTTGAAGTCCTTCACTATCGCATCGTTTCTGATCAGCAAATCTCTCACCTCTGCTGCTATGTGTCTCAAAGGAGCAAGCATAGCTTGATCATTTGCACAACACATTTGAAATTGAGGCAATGTCAAACTCGATCCAAGCTTCTTGCGCGTCCCTCTTGTGCGCATAATGCACTGTTTCGCTAGATGACAAACTATAGACCATCAAATCTGATGTTAGTAAGCGCAATATTCAGTGAGCAGCCCTCAAATGTATTTACCACTGTAAAATCAAGGGTCTAAATCGCTTATATCTCGCCAACAAAGCGCGATCTCGGCCTCACAACAGGTGCAATCGTGTTCTACGACCTAACATTAGGTCATGGATCACTTTTCCGCAATTTTCTGGGAATCGAGTTGATCATCGAATTTTGGAAAATTTTGCCTTGTGGTAGCAAGGGAAAATTCGATGATTTTGAATGATGAAGGTTTTCACCTCGAAAATGAAGTTTTCTACTAAGGTATTTCTATGCTCAAAACAATCGTAGAAACGCATTGGAGCATATAAAAGTGTCTTGCGGTCACTTTATTATTCGATTTTTAGACTTTTCCCCTGAAAACGTGTTTTGCTTTTTTCGACAGTTAATATCCACAGAACAAAGAGATCGCCTTGAAATTAATACCATTGGATTCTTTGCTCAATTTTACATCTAAAAGTGTAGAGAAAACCCTGCTGTTCCAGTAGCAACATTTTGTGTAATGGCCCCTGAAAGGTTTTGGGATGTCCAAATGAAGTATCTGGAGGACCAGTGGCAGCAGCCAGCTCTGAAATTCAATCCCAGCTTTGGCTGGTGGTGGTGGTAAAAGACACTGTATAGACGTCTAATTGCTTTTGCAAGGCTCAATCTCTACCTGTATCACTCCATAAGCTCTGATCGCATGCTGCTGCATTTTGAAATCTGGTATTTGAGTATATGTTAAGGGTCTTTCCTCGTTATTGGACACGTTTCTTGAATTTGGATGACAGCTTCGGTGAGATGCTCTGCTATATGGCTCTCTGAGCCTCAAGCATCGACAAGGATTGGCCATATCTAATGAACAATAAAAAGCCTGCCCTTAAAGTCTATACAATCATATATGAACTATATGCAATTATTTACGACAGCTAAGGGCTGTACAATTTTAATAACGTCCTAAATGGATTTTCCCATTTCATGATGTTTGTCCAAATGCAAATGCAGAATTGTCAAGCATCATATATATTAGGGATGTATTACGAGATCAAGTCAATCGCAATCTCCTGCTAAAATACAGCTTTAAGTAAAAAAAGGAAAGGCAAATATTAGCAAAAATTTTTGTCTGCCTAATATGAACAAAAATTTCTGGTCCTAGTTTGAAAATGGAAAGGAAGGGCTACATTTCAGTTTCTATTTTCTTCCAATCTATGCACGTTTGGCATTAGAGTTCTCCGAAAGAAAAAGCTATAGCAAAGATTATGTAGGCATGTGACAAGAATAAGGCATGTCGCATGAGGAGATTGTTGTTGCATTACTGCAACAAATGTGGATTATATACTATATATCCTTTTCAGTGTTAGTATGTGTATACGCTCAAAAGTATGGGTGCCATGTTGTACATTACAAAATCAATTCTTTTTTAGAGATACAGGAATTTATTTATAGCTGAATAGCTATTACATTTGTATTAATTTCATTTAAACTTTGTTTTCGGCAAAAAGGCAAATGCACATAAATAATCCAGAAACTTTCAAAGTGAAACTTTATCTTGGAGGATAAGAGATGAAACAAGAAAATAACTGATCTGGATAAAGTAGACATATGAACATAGTATATTTATAAAGAGAAAAAGAAAGTAGGGGAGCCATATATATATACATATAGAAACAGGAATAGATTTAACAATTGAGATGGTGTTGTTGTTGTTGTTGTTGTTGTTGTGATTCAGAGGGCGATGAGGGATTATGTGGGTGCTGATGTTGTTGACCGAGATAAACACTCCAGTCATTCCAATTCAAACTAGATGGTACACTTATTGTCGTCGCTGTGGTTGATGCTGCTGTCGTTGCATGGGACGAATTGGTATAATGAGGAAAACTCAAATGTTGGGGCGGTGGTGGGTGTTCAAACATACTGTTCGGAAATGGAGATGGTCCAGTAGATCCATGATGCGCTGTTGTTTGTGGTGGATAGAATGGTGTTGGCGTCAAGCCGGTTCTTGGGAGTATTTGATGAGATAAAAGCGTTGGACCTTGGTCGTGCTGTTGCGGCTGATGTTGCTGCAACATAGGATTATATGGGATGATTGTTGTAGGGCGATTGTACTTTATACTTTCTATATCGTAATCTTGATGGTGATATACAGTGGGGCCTCTATTGTTCAAATCTGAAAAGGGCAAAAGCTGGTCTAATGCAGTTGTTTGTGCTCGCGATACGCTGCTGTTGTGATGGTGGTTATGTTCGTGTAAATCAGAGGTGATACCGCCAATAATACTTGTATTCATCATTCGTTGATACCAAGAAGATTTCGGCATTGTCGCATCATCCTCACAGCCTCTTATGACCTCGGTTGTACTAGATATTTGCTCCACCACCGGCTGATCGTTTACGAAGCGTAATTCATTACCATTTGTAGGCTTTTTGGTCATGATGGGGCTAATTTGTTGAGACAAACCATCGTCCAGAATGTGTTGATCTTCGTCTTTGGGTTCGTTTTCCAGCAAATTGTTGATATTGATTCCATTGATTGTAATCAGCATAACCAAAATGTTGTGTGCTCTCTGCGCAGATGCAAGCTGATCATGTTGCTTCAAAAGGCCAATAGATCGTTGGAGTAATCTTAGTCGACGCAATGAATCTCGGTTTTTTATAGCAATTGCCAGATGGATCAATGAAGACTGAAACATGGAATAAACGAAGCAGGTGGGTAAACAAAACGGTGCGTAGGAATCAGGGTCGGACATCAAGGATTGCTTTTGTCGTATAATCACGGAAATGTTGGCGGCTGCATTTTCGCAAGCTTGTCGAGAGTCAGCAGCAAGCACATCTAGGTCGATGGATCCTTGTATGTAAGTTTTTTCTGTTGAAGAAAACTCTATGAATGGACGATGCAGCAGCAGCATGACGGTATAGTATTGTAATAATAGATTCACTAAAAGGAGTAATCAAATTCCCATAAATCTTAGCCAATCATTGATTTTAATCTATAAATGGTGTTATTTACCTTTTTGTGCTTGAGACCAGTTGGGCCCCTCTTCGGATGTTTCATCTAGGCTCGCCTTCCAGTTTTTGAGACGGCGGTCAAAGACAGCAAGGATAGTTGGGTCGTCCAGGCCAGCATTGGTATTTGAATGTTTCGATTTGGGAGCATAGAGAGCCTTTAAAACTCTGCCTAGAATTTCTGATAGCTTGATAAGTTTGATGAATGAGTGGTAGATTGACGGTCCTGCAAGAGTTGTATCATTGTTGTCATCGTACACTTCGTGAGCGACTGGTAACTCGGTATCAAAATCACGATCCAGAATTGTCAATGGCTTTCCAGCTCTCGCGCCCATGAGTCTATCCAGAACGTAGCAGGCATAGAACACTCGGTGCCTAGTCTCGATTTCTGAAGGAGGTAAATCCCAATTCGAACAGGATCGATGCAAGCCAATATCTTGAGCCATTCGGATTGCCTTTCCCAGAGTATGCCATTGTACTGATTCGACGTCTGTTGTTTCGTCCATATCCAGATAGAGGGTCATCAATAAAGCAGCTTGAACATGTCGAAGACGAGCCCGATAGAAATCTTGCAGTTTCTGCATCACTTTTCTAAAGTAAGTATCGGCATAAAGAGCCGCCTTCCTGCTATTGAATAGCTTTGGGAAATGGCGTGATGCAAAGCGGAAAGCAACAGCTAGTATGGCTTGAGTCAATACGTTATTTGAAGGATTGAATGTGGATGGCTTTTTGACTTGTAGCGTTTCAAACCGAGTTCTATTTACTATCGGCAGAAATGTATGGATATGGCTAAAATAACTATATTTGTAATATTAATAAATCAATAAACAATGAGGTAGTAATGTTGCAGTACGTACAGTTGGAATGCCTTTTCAATCAGTTTTGGTGAGGGTAGCGAAGTATCCACTGCTGCTGTTTGCTGAGGTTTCCAGATTTCTTTTTCATCAAAGATAGAGCTATTCAATGAGAACCCCACATCGAGTCTTGTGTCTTTCTTTCCCGAGGAACGGATGACGAGTAATTCGTTTTGAGACATCAGACGTAATGCAACATCTTCTCTTCCTGGCCATTGCACATAAGGCTTCGATTTGAATAGACTTTGATCTATTAGTTGCAGACCAGCAGACTGCCCTGTGTATTTAATAGAATCATAATCATCGAGATTAAGGTTTGCTAATGTCTCCTCCATGCTATCGTGATTTGATGACTCTATTGAATCGTCTTCTGTCAAGTCTGCTTCTTCTACATCGTCATTTTCTTGTTGTTCCTCATCTTCTTCATCTTCTTCATCGTCATGGTTGTGTTGTTGGCCATAATCTCGTTCTTTTCCATGATGCTTCAATACGTCGAGTCGAAAATCATTTCTTTCAATATCTTTGATGGACGTCTTTGTCAAGGAAGTCAAGAGAGACTCCATTTTTTTGCATCTAAGCTCGAGATTTTCTACATAACTAAAGCACAAGATTAGAGCGAGTGATTTGTATAATATATATATTCTAGGAACATAATTCTCACACACTGGGAGGGCCTCTTTTTTTCCTAACAGTTAAAAATTCGCAATTGAACCCCCACTATAAAGCAACTCGAGGGTTAAAATCTGAACGAGAAGTGTCAAAATGTATATGCATTACCGCTTTGCAGTTTGAACAAGGTACAGTGTGGTCCGCATCGCATCGTGCCTTTCTTTTTCTGCAGAAATCACAACTTCTTTTGGCTCGTGTTCGTTTCAATGGGATTGAGGTGTCTGTAGAGCTGCTATGATTGTACTGGCTCATTTGAGGACAAAATGGAATTAATGGAAAAAGCGAAAAAGAAAAAAAAGTGGAGTAAGAAAGAAGAAAATGTGTATAAAAAGAAAAATGTATTATTTTATAAATATCAAATACTGGTAAATTGGTTATTTTTGATTGGGCTATACATAGTTTATAACACGTGCGGCTTTCTTGTCTGGTTTTTTTCTGTGGCAGTAAAAAAACAATCATAATATTCTGTTCAATGAATATGATGCATTTCTGATTGAAGTTGATGGATAAGTCTAAGGTAAGTAATTTGTTAGTAACAGAAAACTCATCCTGACAAATGTTTGACTAAATACCTCAACATTTGGGCATTTTCTTCTTTAGATTGTTGCACTTCTTGATGGAGTTGTTGGTTCTCATTTTCCAATTTCTGGAGTTTGATGCCCTGGTCCTTCAATTTAGCCTATAACACAAGAAGATGTTGTCAGAATTTATTACTATAAAAGGCAAATCAAACTGTACCTCAGACGATTCAAATTCAGCTGTGGACCAACGGAGTTCTAGTGTTTTTGAGTTCAAGTTTTCTTCCTTCTTTTGACATTCTGCATCAAGAGCTGCTAACTTTTGTTGGTAGTCATGATTCAATTTCTCCATGTCCTTTTGTTGCGATGTCGTAACTGTCTTTAATCTGTAAGAGAACCCTTCCAGTTCCTTGTCCTTCAGATCGAGTAATTGCTGGAATTGAGTTTGAAGCACGTTGATTTCTTTCTGATGTTGGGCTACGATGGATTGGACGCGGCCATCATCCGTCTTTTGGCAATGTCATTTGGTGAATAAAGTTTCAATATATTTATTTTTTTGCTTACCTTTTCTTCTGTTGCTTCCTTAATTTCTTTATCCTTGACTTCTACCATTTTCTCATAGGCCACCTTGAGTGTACGTAATTCCTCATTACTATGATTGTATTGATTGGTCATATGATCCAGTTGGTTCTCTTTAGCTGTCAATTTGTCTGAAAGTACTTCGATAGCCTTTTGATGGTTCTCCAATGTATTCTGCTTTTCTTGCTGCCATTTCAGTTGAATTGATTCGATTTCCTGCTGCATTCTATCAGTAATATCTTCATTGTCTTTGAGATACTTTGATTCGTTTTCTGACTTCAATGTCGATAACTGTTGCTGATAATCCTGCTTGTTTGCTTCAATCAACGCCAAATTTTCTTTGATTTGGGATTCCAACTGATTCTTGATTTGGTTGTGCTCAGAAATTAATTTGTTCATTTGTGCTTCATAGTCTTCTGCAATTTCGGTCTATTTTTGTAATAATTAGCATGTTGCACAGCCATTTTCTTGTCCCTGATTTTTTTTTTTTACCTCGACCTTGGACTTGATGGTCTCAAGTTGCAATTCATGATCCTTTCGCAATTTCTCAATGGCCTGTTCATGTTCCAGAGTAAGACTTCTCAACATGTTATCGTGGTTTTCTTGCAGCTCAGCCTATATAATTTTCATGAGAATTTCCCGGTTACACATTTTTTTCTATAAATACACCTTTTTTTTTGTTTTTTATACCTTTAACTTTTCAGTGTTACCGATGGTTCTGGATTCCTGGCTGTCTTCCGCTTGTTTCATTGCCTCTTTATGTGAAGCATGAATCTCCTCGACAAATGCTGAATGACTAGCAGCCAACTGATTTAGCACGCCCTGGTGTTCGTCTTTCACTGTCTTGATTTCCTTGTCTAGCATCGCTTTGTGGGCCTCCTTCAAATCAACAATCTCCTTCTGCAATGTTGCAATTGCTGCTTGGTGTGTTTCATTTAAAGTTTGAATGGTTGCCAAATGTGTTTCTTTGAGCGTTTCAGTTTCAGTATCAAGATGCGTTTTTAATTCATCACGTAAACTTAGTTCCTGATCCAGTGTAACCTTGTGTTCTGCTTGAACTGCTTGTACATTCGACTGGTGTTCGCTGGTGAGCTTATCAAGTGCTACAACGTGTAATGCTTGTACTTCTTCGATTTTTTGTTTGTGCTCGTCTTCGAGTTGTTGGTTTTGCTCTCTCAGTCGGTTTAGTTCTTGATTGTGCTTTTCGATTATTTGTGTCAACTCCCCGGAACCAGTTTCTTTCAGTGCTTCTAGCTGTTTCAACACATCTTGATGCTTGATCTCCAATGCCTCCAATGCTTGACGTTGTGTTTCAATCTGCTCGCTGGATACTTTTTCCGCTTGCAATAACGCGTCGGTCTTGGCGCTTACTTCAGCTTGAAGTGCTTCTATTTCCTTGTTGTATTTGGCTTCGAGAGCTTGGATATCAGCTTCATGGCGGCCTTGGAGAGCAACCTTCTCAGATTCGTAGTCGGCTTTCGATTCAGCAATGGCAGCTTGCACACGTTTCTCCAACTCCTCCTCAAGGTTCTTCATCAAAATGCCGTGTTCTTGCTTGAGCTCGTCAATGGCAACCGCGTGTGATTTATTCAAATCGTCTGCATGGGCCTCTCTTTGGTTAGCGTACTCCTTGGCTACATTTTCTACATGTTCAGAATGCTGCAACTTTAAATCAGAAATTTCCTTTTCAAATTTAGCAGTAAGCACATTCATTTGGTCGCCATTTGCAGATGCAGCGTTCAACTTGCCCTCTAGGTCATTCAGCTCTTGGATATGGGACTCCTTCAGTTCATTGACGACAGCTTCAAAGTCTTGCTTAGCCTTGGATTCAGATTCACGTAATTGTTGCTCGTGCTTCTCGGCTAATTCTTTCAGTGCTGCCTCATGCTTTTGGTTGACAGCTTCCATTTGTTCAGATAAGTTATGCAACGCTCCGTCGTTTGTAGCGGCAGAAGCCTCCTGCAGTTGAACACTGTGCTTTTCTGATAGTTGTGCAAGCGCTTCTTGATGGGCGGTCTTCAGCTCGGATAATGCTTGTTGGTGCTTGGCCTCGACAGATTCACGTTCACGGTCTCTTTGTAGAATATTGTCTCGTTTCATCTCGTTGATCTTGGATTCATGCTCTGCCAAAAGACGAGTGATCTCAGCTTGATGGACCTCCTTCAAGGCATCCTCCACATCCTTGCGAATAGTCTCCAAATGGCCATCTCTCTCTAATACCAGTTCATCCACCTTCTTCTGATGATCTTGAGCAATAGCGGCTTGCTTTTCAATTTCGGCCTTCAATTCAGATTCCAATTGCTCCATACGACTGGAATGATGGCTTTGGAGTTGCTCAATGGCTTGGTTATGGCCAGCAGTTAATTGCTCGACCTTGGCTTCGAATTCTTCTCGTACTTGGCGTTCAGTTTCAGAGCGAGCATTGGCGACCGTAGTATTCTTCACTTCCTTGATCGCATTGGCATGGCTTTCAGCGAGGTCCTGCAGTTCTTGAGCATGTGCTGTCTTGATGTTCTCGATATCCAACTTGATTTCATCTTGGCTTTGGGAGTTTTGTTGTTGCAAAGCCTCAGCGTGTGCAGATTGAAGCTCGTTTAGCTTGACTTGATATTCTGCCTCGACACGGATCTAAAAGAAACCCTCCGAATTAGCGTCATGAAACGTTTTCAAACACACACTGAACGCCTACCTTTTCATGTTCCTTGGCTTCTTTCACAAGCTGTTCATACTGGGTCTTTAGTGCAGTGCGCTCTTCCTCTCCAGTCGACTTTAATAGTTCAATTTCCTTTTGAATACGAGCCTGTTCTTCCTTTGCGGCTTTCAAAACTGATTCATGCTCGGATCTTGCAGTAGCTAGTTCCTTTTCGAACTCTTCGCGGCACAATTGCTGTTATTTCTATCAGTGTCCCAGCTCATACATCTCGTTTAGCTGAATCCTACCTCTGCCTCTGAACGAACTCTCTTGATTTCAGCTTCATCAATTGCTGCCTGCACTTGCTCAATCTCAGCTTTGTGGAGTGATTTAGCATCCTCGAGTTCCTTTTCATGGTTCGCCTTCAATAAAGTAATCTCTTCCTATTTTTTGGTCTTGGTAAGCTGCTTTCAGTACAAACCCACACATCCACCGTACCTTCAATGTAGCAGAAATCTCGTCTTTTTGTGTTTGATGAGTTGATGTGAGTTCCTCTAATTGACGAACTGATTCCTCCTTCAATCGGGCTAATTCAGCTTGGAATTCTGTCTTGGAATCGGCAGAAACAGATTCAAGGTGCTCAATTTTGGCCAAGAATTCAGCCTTTTGATCTTCCAGCAACTTCTCTGCGCTCAAATCAGGCTCTTGCAGTTGCTTCAGAGCTTCTTGTAGTTTGCTCAACTGTTCCTCGTAGTCTTCTTTCATCGATGCAATTTGGTTCGCATGTTGCTCGTTCAGCTGATTACTGAATCCAGTCATTCGCGTTTGGTGAGACTTGTGCATGTCCTACGGCCCAAAGCAAATTAAGCCATCAATATCTAGACGTAGTCCAACGCCACGATTCCGCTTTCATTACCTGAATACTGTCACGAAGTTCATCCATATCCTTTCTGAGACGAGTCATTTCAGATTCTTTTTCAGCAATGCGATCTGCCAATTCTCTCTTTTCCGACTCTAATTTCTCGCGCAATGTCTCCATTTGATCTCTCAACAACTCTTCGGCCTCTTCTTGTTGTCTGATTAGCGCAGCTTTTTCTTCTTCCAGCTGAACAGTTGCTTCCTTTTGCTTCTCCAAGGCTTCTTGACGAGACTGCTCAACTTGTTGCAGCTGCTCCTTCAATTCCACGATTGCTTCTTCGGCTTCAGCGATAGCTCTGGTATCGTCGTCGTTGCTTCCGTCAGCGTAGTCTGAATTGGCGTTGTTATTATTAGTGGCGCTACTACTATTATTGCTTTCATTTTCCAAATCCTCAGGGGTTGCTAATCCTGTTTCGATCTTCTCCAATCTCTCCTTGAGTGAGCTCAAATCGGCATCCTTGCTTTCGATCAAAGCTTGCTTTTCAGCCACTAGAGCCTCCAACTCTTCTTGCTATTCAAACATTAGATCAGCCAAATTGTTCGCCTTGTCATATTTGTAAATCTAATTAATTTACCTTGGCCTTATAAGCCTTCAACTCCGCAATCATCTCGGCAGATTTGGCAGCATTGGCAGTTGTTGTTGTAGAGGATGGAGAAGCGGATGACCTACCGGTTGTACCTGAGGAAGCAACCGAAGGTGTGCGGCGAACGGGAGTAGCAGGTGTGCCTGAAGTTGCGGTGCGAACGGAACGAGCGGTTGACGCGGTGGGAGAAGTTACCTTGGCTCTACCATTTGCCATTGAGCTAGTGGTTGGGCGTACTGAAGGAACAGTAGTCTTTCGCGTAAGTGAAGGGCTTGCTGTTGCGCCAGCTGCAGTAGACGTGCTTGATGCCACTGAGGTTCTTCTAGTCACTCCTGGAGTAGCAGTGGCTCTAGAAGTAGAAGCAGTTCTCGTGGCCGTGCTACCAGTTACAGGAGTCTTTGATGCTCGGATAGAGCTTGCAGTTGGTTTGGTAGCAGTTGAGCGAACAGACGAAGCCGTTGCTGGTTTAGCTGTAGCGGTTCTAGAGGCTGTAATAGGAGTTTTGGAAGCTCTCACTGTGTTGGTAGAGGAAGGTGTAGTTGATGTAGCGGGCCTCTTGCTAGTGCCTGCCAGACCAGCAGCTGCTAGTGAGGACATTCTGCTTTTTACACTGGGAGGGGATGATTCCGTCATGGCCGATGTGTAGAGAAAAAAAAACAAAAAACAAAAAAAGGAACAGAGAGTAAAATTAAATGGGGTTGTGTTTACAAACTCATTAAACACGATGTAGGACACTAAATTTTTATATTGCCTTTCCTTGGAGTACAAAATTAAAGTTGTAAAAGGGTGCATCGGATGATGCACCAAAAGGCTAAAAGATAGCCAATAGCACCAATACGTTGCCCTGTGTAATAGATGATAGTTGCTGTACTCTGACGCTGCAAAAGGTCACCTGAAATCTATTGTTCTTTCAAATCAAGAGCTGCTGATACCAGATGTTTGTTATGCTCCCAATGTACTATGATTTTTACTGTCATCACGGAATGTACGTAACACAATGGACACACCCTTCTTGTTTAACCTTGATGGTGTAGGGTACTGAAGAGCCATCTAAATAAAGCGTGTCATTGTTCTGCCTGGCGATGTCTACATCAGGCACTGATCATAGAACTGTATTGTTCTCATATGTATGTAGAGCGTAAACATACGGCATTCTTGGGTTAAGGATGATGAAGACAGACTTTGCATGCCAGCATTTCAATGTCACTTCATTGTAACACATTGATACTCGACCAACTGTATGTGTGAGGTGACATTGCTATGGATATAAAGACCACGTATTTAGCTGATATCAATCTACACCACTGCAAAAAGCTTTGATAATAGGAACCATATCTACGTAGATCCTACTGATAGACATTGGAATTCACACTTATCCGTCTCCACAATCACTTCAACAGCCTCCTCCATATACGCCCTGTCACTACGCATAAAATCTAATGCGGCGCTGTACACTTGTGATAATGGGAGCCGTTCATCTATAGATAAGTGTAGCATTGGCATTGCTTCTAACTATTCAGAAGTAGCTATGCAAAACACAGCAAAATTTGGATACATTTGAACTATGGTTTCTCGTGTTAGAAGTTGCCAGAATAAGACTAAACTACATACTTTCATTTAGGACATTATTAAAATGATTTGGCCTTTATTCATCAGATATAGCCAGTCCTTGCCAATGCGGCTCAGAAAGCCATAGCAGAATATCTCGCCGAAGCTGTCGTCTGAATCCAAGAAACGAGCCTAATAACGAGGAGAAACTCTTAATATGTATACTCAAATGTCAAAATTCAAAATACAGTAGTATAAAATTGGAACCTATAGGATAAAACTGGCAGAGATTGAGCGTAGTGAAAGCAATTAGACGTCTATAAAGTATCTTTTACTATGCAAAAGGTGCTTGTCAGGGCAAAACACAGCCAGGGCTGGGATTGAATTTCATAGCGTCGTCCGTCCACTGGTCTTCCAGATCAGGATCTGGACATCCCAAAACCTTTCAGGGGCAATTACACAATATTTTTCTACTCGAACAACATGTATTTCTCTAAACCTGTACATGTAAAATTGAACGAGGAATCCAATGGTGCTAATTTCAAAGCGATTACTTTAGTCTGTGAAGAGTAACTGTCAAAAAATGCAAAACACGTTTTTTGAGGAAACGTTTACAAACACTATAGTAAATAGGTCAAAAGACACTTTTACATGCTTCAATGCATTTCTGCGGTTCGTTTGAGCATAGGAACACCTTAGTAGAAAACTTCATTTTTGAGGTGAAAACCTCCATCATTCAAAATCATCAAATTTTCCCTTGCTAGTACAAGGCAAAATTTGACAGAAATCGATAATCAACTCGATCCCCAAAAAATTGCGGAAAAATGACTCATAACCTAATGTCAGGTCGTAGAACACGATTACACCTGTTGTGAGGCCGAGATCGCGCTTCGTTCGCGAGATACAAGCGATTTAAAGTCTTGATATTACAGTGGTAAATACATTTGAGGGCTGCTCACTGAAGATTGCGCTTATTAACATCAGATCTGATGGTCTGTAGTTTATCATCTAGCGACACAGTGCATTATTAAATGATTTGTCCATCAAAAAGCGCGAAGCTTCCAGAGGATTTCTGCACAGATTCACCTAAAAAGAGTGCCCAATACCCAAAATCGATGAAAAAACTGTTTTTGTAGCAGGCATCGAAGTCACCATGCTTATCCTAAAGGTGATTGTGAATTGAAAGGTACTGTAGAATACCCTGGTAGCTTTATTAAATCCATTGCAGGTTAGATGAGCTCATCGGTGTACGAGCATATTCGAATCAATTTAATAGATGGCCATGTCAGAATGGCGATCCAAGTAATTCAGGAGTAAATGTACAACTTTCTGACATATTGACGAGCAATTTAAATACAAAAAAAAAAAAAATTGACGAGCAATTTAAATAAAAACCACTTTTAAATACAAAAAAAAAAAAATTGACGAGCAATTTAGTGGATCCAGATGCGGATCCAATTGCAACAAATGTAAAATAGTGATTTTGACAGACATGCACAAAAGATATTTTATTCAAAATTAACTTTTATATATCGAGATGGAACTGATATTATAGAATTTAATCGAAGAGACCGAAACCCATATCATCATCCTCCTCCTCAGATTCCTCAGCAGCGGCCTCAGCGGCAGGAGCAGAAGAGGTCTCAGCAGCAGCGGGGGCAGCAACAGCGAAAGCTTCGGGGTTAGCGATGAATTCCTTGATTTGCTCAGAACCGGGGAAGGTGTAGTCGGAAGCGACAGAGACAGCCAACAAGTTCTTGTAACCGTTGATGACGGAGTGAGGAACGGAAGCCAAAGTAGGATAACCAACAGCAAGAGAGATGGAGGCAATCTCGCGGATAGCAGCCAACAAGTTGGCAACCAATTGGGACTCTTCGACATCGAGGACATCAGCAGAGAAGAGAGATCCAGCATCGTAAACTTGAACAACACCCATACCGTAAGTGAAGGGAGAGATGTTCAACATGTTCAAAAGAACAGCCTCGGAAGGACCGACCTTGGAACCAGCATGGACGAGCTTGACATCAGAAACGATTTCAATGGTACCACG
>JAXQGS010000209.1:0-25825 GCA_037040325.1 Mucor sp. M7501 | reverse complement strand
TAGTGTAAACACTACCATCATACCCCTCCCTCTCACTCCTCTCTTTTTGCCTCTCCTTTTCGCTCCTTGTTGTTCATTGTTTGCTTGATTCCAGGCGTCTGTAATTTATTTTTATACATGTACTTATAATAAAGTTTGTTCCCACTTAATACTGATACTTTGTCGAATAATCCTTGAGTGATACAACTAAACCTCTTCCTTTTCTCGCACCACGGTACACTGTCTGTTGTTTAAAAATAGCCATGTTACCACTATTGTCATTCCAATCCAGTGCGCGCTTGTATTTACCTCTACTAGGTCAATCATCTCTTGTTTGTCGTCTAGTGCCCAGTTGATCTTGTTGTTGTTACCAGTACCCAAATCAACCATAATGTGCTTGTTACGGAAAAAGAACATGGTGGTGCATGGATCGTATAATTCATACATCTAAATGAATCAGAGTCAATACCCACACACTCTTTTATGTATGCCTAGTAGCTCGTCCCTACCTTGTTGAAATCTGGAACTTCTGTGATATCAACCTGCATAGAAAAAAAAAGAGAGAGTAAGGTTCTGTCCTGTTGTGTCATTAGAAAAGAATGCTGGACTTTTCGACATTGCATTTCAAAGAATTTGTTGGTGCTGTTGTTGAACATTGTCTGTTGCCTCAATCGACGCCTGCAAGCTCTAACTTGACCGCACAACTGACATTGACAGCTACTCTGTAAGGAGTGGTGTGATGTTGATTTCGGGCGTGATGACTATTCTACAGATGATATCCACCGTCGTTTCTTTGCTGCCATCGTTTGTCATATCCATCCACCAGAATTCTTTGAAATACAATGCATAATCCAGATGCATCATTCCTGCTCCAGTGTGAAAAAAAAAAGACAACTTACCAAATAGATACACGCAAAATTCTTGACCTTTTCGGCAATGCTATACAGCACTTCGTCCATTTGCATACATGTGGGATCCCAATCATGACCAAATCTAATAATAACAACACGATCTTCTTCGGATAGAATGGCTTGATCGACTTGCCAGCCGTTTGTTAAATGTGGTAAGAAATACTATCAATAGGTGTGTAAGTCGATTGTTGGATGGTTGTCTATCGTTTGTTACAGCTACTTACAGACTATAAAAAAAAAAGACGAGTTAGTATCAATGCCATTTATCATCATGTTATTTCGCATCACTAACCATATTGCTTTAATTCGTTGACGATGGATATGAAGAAAAAAAAAAAAAAAAAAAAAAGAGAAAAAAAAAACGCACGAAATACTGTATATGCCAAACTGCGGTGAACACCAATGGAAAGCACCAGAATTGTGACTCCATGTCAGTCTGGATCAAACATTGTCTCCAGCAGCAGAGCTTCTCGATGCACTATATGTATCAAAACCACCATGTCCATGTTGAGTTTCTTGGTAGACCGACTGCATTTATGCTTGATGTAATGACCATTTTGAAGCAGATTGGGAGATTGATTTAATGCACATTTGTCATGATCAGGCAATCGAAACCTCATCAGCGGATTCATCCATGCAGTGATATTAACCGTAGCGAAAGAAAAAAGGTGCTTTCAAACGCTAGGAGTAATACAGGGCCTATTCTCATCTCTAACGACATCCTACCGACGTAAACATGTTTCAGCCTTTTCCAGTTCTTCTCAGACTTACCCCTTTATTCCTCATATTTTGTCATGCCAACTATCGTTCTTTTCTTGGCTACAAAAGTGTGGTGCTCATGCCGAACACGATGAAGATCCTTCCCTGTCAAATACCCCCTGAATATCCAATAGGGTATTGTCGACACACTGATAGTGTTTATTTTGATGACGACGGGCCGTTTATTGATGTAAAAAAATTCAGTTGGAATGACATTGCAATTGTAAAGAAATCAATGGCCACCAAAAATAAGAGAGATGTATAAGAGATGGAGGTGGGAGAGGAATAGTGGGGTTGTAGACATGTTTGTGTAAAAAGTATATAAGTTATGCAGGGTAAGAATAGGTGAGAAAAAGAGAACAATGAATATCAAAAATAGCACGGTAAATCAATCCAGGCACAATCTTCGAATTTCTTGTAAATCCTGTTTATCAAGTGCGACAGTTCTTTTGATGCCTTCTATGTAGGATGATGATGATGCTGTTGTTGGTGTTGTAGTGGAGGTAGGCATAGTGGATGATACCTTGACAATATTGGATGCTTTATAGCGGATCTGATCCAGTACAATACTCGGCACATCGTGTAAAGGCCAGCTTACCATTTCCAAATGTTGTAAAGATCGACAATCCTGCAATACGTTCATCACGCTGTGATATCCGCCCGTGTAGTTGCTGCACCGTATGACCAGTTGCCTCAATTGCTTTGTGTGCTGTGAGATGGCCCATAGTGTATCGTTACCTTCACAGCGTATGGATAAATGTTGCAACTGTGATCCATACATTTCAATGACCTGGCACAATGAGGCCTCCTTGACTTGCTGTAGCGATATAGACAGATCCTTGACTTGTGTGCAATGTTCTGTCAGAGACTGAAGAGCAGCATTGTTCGCCATGGCCTTTCGGTTATGATTTGCCCCGAGAATGACACGGTTTAGATTCGGTGTAAAGCTGAATAGTTGCCGTATAGCATCCGCTGAAAAGTCCGTCCATAGCAAATTAAGGTTTTTCAAGTTGGGTAATTGGCATTTGGATACTGATTTGGCTATCGTTGTCCAAGCAGCTCCAGAAGCAGCAGTAGCAGTGAGCTCACAGTATTGAAAATCAAGATGTGTCAATCGAGGCAGTGTGAGCAAGACTTGACGGACTTTTTGCACAGACAATGCAAGGAAATCACGAAAGTACAAGCGTCTTACATTAGGCAACTGTTCAAACAGCGATATAATCAGCCAGTGGCTATTACCACCCTGCCGACATTTGAGTGTCAAGATTTGAGTGTGTGCTTTGACGGTTTCCTTGAGATAGGTGTTTGTTTGAAGACCTTGCTCCAGTTGCTTGATGTGAGTGCGATGTCCTAGTTCTACATGTCGATACAATCGAGGCAGAAACAGTTGATATCCCGCTATCGATGTGGAGCACAATCTGGCAATGCTTTGCCTTGGTAAATGAGTAGAAATCATTTGCAGTAGTTCATTTGGCAGTTGAAGTAGTTGCATTTTTTTTTATATGTTTATGTAGATACCAAAAGAGAAATGTAAAAAGAAAGAGAGAGAGAGAGAAAAAAAAATAAATGAATTCATTTCCCTTTTTCATTTGGTATGGAGTAAAGATTTTGCCTCAATGGCCGGACCATGACATGACTTCACGTGCTACAGAGCATTGAACTTGGATGTGAAATCTACAATACTCAGTTTCCGTTATCTGATCTTTGTCAAGTCTATTGTGTGAATAACATCGGGACAGAATCTCTCTTTTGTATTCATTGTCTTGTCATACAAATAGAATTGTTGTTTAAATATGGATATTCTTAAATATGAGCCATGCTGTTGGAAGCAAAAGCACTCTAAAGCGATACTCCTGAATTGGATAAATATGATTGTATAATGCTTCCACTGCCATTTGGAATCATTGATCGGGATTTGCGAACCCATTAGTATACATTTAGTCATTTTCTTTTTTCATTTCTTTTCTCTGTTTCATTTCAATCCATTACACATTTGCTTCTCATCATGTCCAAGGCTGATCAAAGGTATAGTCTTTTAATGTATAATAACCCGCTCTTTGCTTTTGGCATTTGATGAGTACTACATTACTCAGAAAAAGCACAGAGCTATACAATGAATGGCTTCATCAACTGCAAGGAGAGCAACGACGACACAATAGCCAATTGGATGTTTAACCCAAGTATCGATGGATAACTTGAAATCAGCAAGTTAACCATTGGAAGACGGGAAAAAGGCCTCTTCAAAAACCGTTTTTCAAACAAAACTGATCAAGAAATCTGGCCATTCTTGGTCTATCTCTTGAGTTTAATGCTTCTAATGTTCCAAAAGGCATTGCTATGAAGATGGTATGAACGCCTAGGTTACTTCAATCAATCGGGTAGCTAGGCGTTTCAAGATCAAAATGATGTGTAAGGATCCTAGCGCATCAGCGGTAATAGCAGCATCATCATTGCAAAACTAAATCAATTTCTGCAAGGGAAAATCAGAAAGAATAGCAATACCCATATAAAAAGAGAGCCTCCAAATAATGGATTGTATCATCTTGTTTAGTATTTTGCTTGGGATGTATACTTATTCCAAGAAAAGAGACCTCATCGATTTCTCTTGGGAGATCTCTCTCTCTCTCTCTCTCTCTCTCTCTTCTTTTTTTCATCCAGGATGAAAGATTTCATGCATTAATCTCGATATCCAATGTGCGTCTCCATCACCTTCATCATCATACATACAATGCAATGCACATTCAATCCACTCCATTTGTATGCGGCAATTGATATTTGCTATTACCCACCAAGTAAGCCTGTATTGCATCCAAGAATCGACATCAAAACTATACATCCACATGGTCATGGGTCAATATACCACCTACTGTCCCTGTGCCTTATCCTCTCTTATATGGTGCCTGCATGATGGTCAAATTATCTTGCACACAAGTTCACACAGCACACACACATTCCGCTGTTAACCATCTCTTAAATGTTTCCATCCCGTATTCCACATGTGTATACATTAAATCCACTCATTTGCTCTAACCCCAAGAAATGTAAAGGTTAATTTTGATTTAATTAAATAAACATTGTATCATCATGATACAAGGAGATAGAGAAGAGGTTGAAAAAGAGATAGAGTTGCAGTTTTTGTCGAGTTTAATATATAAATATGTTTATCTAATGGCGGGCAGCGACCTTGATGTTATCAAATGCATCACGTTCAGCTTGCTCGGCAGCAACTTCATCAATATAGGGTTGAAGATATCTGTTGTCCTATAAGAAAAAAGCAACAGCATGTCAATATCAGATCCCTCCCTCATCTACCACATGCTTCCATATTCAATCTTACTTGAGTTTGAGTGACCCACTTCTCCTTGGGTAAAAGTTGATGGCTCAAAGAACATTGTTGAGCAACACGGATACGGTAAGCACGATCGTAAGCAGTGCGAGGTTCAGCAATTTCAAGACGACGAAGAGCTTCTTGAACGAGTTCACTTTCTTCAGAAATCAAATCATCGTATTTAAGACCTGGATTTCATGTTGAGTATTGAAAAAGAAAAGAGTGTTTGAAATCTACAAGTATTACCAATTTGTCTGTAACCAGCAGCACCGGCATATGCCTTGGAAACAGGCTTCAAGAATCCAGAAAGAAGCTTGGAGTTTTGAACAAGTGATTTGAGTGACAAAGACATTATGTGTTGTATAAATCTATTTGTAGATAGATGTAGAGTGGGGAGAGAGAGAAATTGCAAAGAGAAAAAAAGAAAAAATGTCAACCAAACAACCCCTCCCCATAGTCTTTTCGGCCTAGGCAATCATCCCCTATAGAATTGGAGGGTATAATACCCCGCTGTTCATTGTTTGTGTATTCCCAGGTGGGTGACATCATGAATCCCATACACAAAAGAAGCTGTTGATTTTGAATTGGTACAACTGTGATTCAAGGCGATTTGGATTCAACAACTGGGTGCATTTCCAGTGTTTTACATGCTTCAAGCAGTGTTTTCATAGGTAGCACGATATTTGAATTGGCCCTTATTCATGAAATAAGCAGACAAAGTGAGTGCAAAGGGTTTAAAGAGTACAAATCTACTGAAATTGCCATCTGTTATGCTAAAGATCCGGGGATCGATTTTCCAAGCACAAATAAAAGTGCTGATGTAGATCATGGTAATGGTACATGATGCTGAATGATAGTTTTGCTTGTTTTTGAGCAAGAAAAAGCTCGAAAGCCATCCGTTTAGTGTACTTTTTTGATGATCCACTGGTAGATCTATGTTTTTTACCGAGATAATTGACTCCAAATGAACATATGGGTATTTCATCATGTGTCTATTGCATAGCTGTGTGTATCAAAGGTGCTTGCATTCAAGATTTGCCATCTACAATGCATCAGATCAAGTTTACTTGGCACGGATTATCTGAACCATAAGGTTTGTATGAAAGCCTTTGATTACGAGCAATTACGATTAATTACGAATGATGGATTGATGGACAGTGTGTTGCAACACCTTGTAGTCAAAACCGCTTGATCATATCTTGCTTTGTTGTCATTTGGCATAGGGTCAAAGTTTTGGTACGCATTTTACAACAAAGGGGAAATACTTGTTACAAGTGCTATAGTGATGCTACAGCGTTTATTTCATCACCATTATATGTTCACTTTGAGAGCTTCCTAAACATCTAAACGGATATTCGGTTGCTGCATTGGTTGTCCATTAAAATTAAGCTGGTAAAATATAATATTAAGGTTGCAAAAAGTTTAGTGTTTCGATGTTATTGTTCCAACAACTGTTAAATCAACCTTACATGCCCATTAAGTTTATTTTGCTCCCCTTTGTTGGAGCTACAAAATGAGACCGCGTTTGAGCCCCTCCGATGCTTGCTTTACAAAATCACTTTTTTTACAGCCAAACAAAAGTTTACAGTGGCAAAAACACGTTTTTTCTTTATAAAACCACGAAAACATCCATGTGGTGCTCAAGAGTATGAAATAAATTTAGGGCGTGGCATGTCTGTAGCCAGTGCACAAGAATATTTTTATATGCGGCAGTACAGCACAAGTTGGCCTTGTACACCAATTTCTGTAAAATTAGGCAGGGGAAAATTATTCGACAGTAAAGCTCCATGAGGAATTGAGCTACAGATTCAAGCAATACCTCAAACGATTAGTAGTTCCTGGGGCTACAAAGTAAGCTATACCGCAGGTAGAGCAGTTTAGTTTTCATATGTGATGCTATTTGAAAACCTTCAGAATACCTGAAAAAGATGCTGATCTGGATACAAACTGCAGAATATAGCCATCAAGAGTGGTACCATTGGGAGCGCATTTCAAATCTGTATAAACATACTATAACCCAGAAGCAATGGTTACTACAAGACTGTTGGGTGTGAACGATGCCAAGATGAAATCTTGATTGGCAAAAATCCAACATCTGGTATGTTAATGCTAGAGCTTTGAAAGCAGCATGTTCCTGTACTCGCGCATGCCAGAATCACGCCTGTGCAATTGGATGGATTGTAGCTAGCATGGTTGTTGAGAAATTCGTGATTGAACACCACTATCGCTGGAAACAGGTGGCACAGGATACAACTATCAAGTGTATTTGTCTATACTAGTGAGCTCTCATTTCTTTATTTACCCGACATGAATCACATCTTCAACAAGTGCGATCTTTTGAAAGAGTATAGTGATTCTACAGGCTGTACCATTTCTATTCTATAAACAGGAGGGATGATGATTTGATTTCATTATTAATAGGACATGTTTCAATGTCAAACAGCTCCTCTCAAATCATTAAAACTCATAGATCCAAGAAATCTGGCAATATAAAAGCCTTTTAAGCACAAATGACAAGCATCAAGTACTGTATACCATCCAGTAACTTGTGCAGCCAAGATACACACCAAATATTTGTAAGTCTTGTACACAAACATGCCAAATTAAGCATTTGAAATGGGAATTTAGGTTTGGATCCTTGTCCTAAAATGAATGCCAGATGTTTAGCTGTGATACAAAACATGGACGGATCAAGTATACATTGCACAAAGGACATTTTTGCATTGTACATCTTTCTCAACAATAACCTTTTTCATTCAATTCATATACCATTGTAAACAACTGGCATAGGTATAGCGTATAGGTACAAAAGGTGACTTTCTTCAGCCGTTACTGTCAAAAAAAAACAAAGTCTCGCCCGTTACTTTGTTTTTTTGGGTGTTGAAAAAGCATAAATAGAGGCCCCAAAATGCGTTTCTTCCAGACTTTTTTCTTTACTCATTCGCGTTTCTCCATTAGGGGCTGCAATTAAAGCTCTTACTGGAAGACAACTACCTTTCCTAGGTTTAAGCGTTCCACTCTAGAATGCAACCCCCATTGGTAGGATTGGCTCTCCACGTGGTGTGTATCCCCCTGCACGTAAGCGAGGCTCTGCGTTCTAGTTTGCATCCACCTTTGAGAGGATAGGCAATTTGTCTTTTGGTAAGTTTTTTACTTGTGGTTTTGCCCATGTACCTTTGGGTATATTGGGACTAGTGGAGTTTTCGCTAAAGATGGGTTTTGGGTTTAAATCCCCCTGCCTTCGGGCTAAATTTACAATTACACACTATTAAAATGAAAAATCAAAATATGTCACATTTTTTAATCATGCTCATTTACTGCGCCATGTTGAAAATGTTGCTTTGTCTTGTTTTCCATTTCAACTACTACAAGCATCTTATTCAATTCACGCGCAAATTAGATATCACATTCCTTGCTGCTAGATAATACGATGCTTATTAGAATCAGAAACACGGTCAATATTTACACAGAGATAGGCTCAGGTATGTTGGCAGACATGAATGGGAGGTAAAGCTGTATCTTGTTCAGCGATGGTCATCATGAGAAGCTTCTTGATGATAGGATGCAGATGCTTCTTGCGTTGACTGTGGCTGCTGTGGTTTACTTGCACGAATTCAATCCACCATGAACGCCTTATTTGGTGTACCATTCAATGCAACGATCCCTCATCTTCTCAGGCACCATGCTACTGTATTATGAGAGGCTTGTTGCAACCCGTTCATTGTGGTAACAATCAAAGGTCCCAGCTACCGGATAATTGATGCGACAAGGGGATTTGGTAAAAGAGTGCACATGTGAGAGACAAATTGAAAGATGCTTAATATAATACATGGCCATCACGATCGCTTGACTCATCCATCGTGGATCTATCCACAAGTAGCACACAGAGTGTAGAGATTGATATGCCATCCACTTGATTTGAACCTTGGCTTATACTTACCGATATCAAAAGCATACATCCAGATGACGATCATATAGTAGTAGTCTCTGCTGGTTTAACATGTGTAAAATATGCTGTGGTTCGGAATGACACCCATTTCTGAGGAATAAATCAAGATAGCTTATATATACAGAGCAATTAGTACATACTTTGAGCACAAACATAGTAGACTGCAATTCTGGAAACGTTGCTTGTAAGACCTTGTGGTAGATCGAGTGGCACAGCTATAGTTTCATGTCTTTTGCGCGCAATGCTATTGGGAGAGAGGAGAGGCAAAAAGTCCCCTCAGGTTAAAATATCTCTCTCTCTCACAAAAAAGCTTGTTACTCTTTTCTTTTTCTTTTTTTTTTTACACACATTGCATAAACATCCTCTCTATGAAACACAATACAGCGGATGCTTCTACTACTACCACCACCAGCAGCACCAGCACATTACACCATGCTTCTCTTCAGCTACAGCATTTCGAGCATATACAATCTTTGAATTGGCAGCAGCACCATGATAGCAACAAAGACCAACAAGATACCCACCACGTTGATGACAAGACGCAAATCACAACGTACAAGGCGACTCGACATGTTGTATCAAAGCAAACCAACAAGACAATGCTCGAGCATTACCGAGCTTGTCTCACTACCATTGAATTGCGCCATCAATGTAAGTGTATAATAGATGACCTTTTTCTAAAGTGTGTGTATGCTGATTTTTTTTTTTTTTTTTTTTTTTGCATAATTATTAGGGTGTCCTTGGTTTAAAGATTTACATGTCATTGAAAGCAAAAAGGAGCGTTACAAGACCATGACATCATTGCAAGGAAAGATTGTTGACGAGGAGCATAGAGAACAGTAAATAGTGTGTGTGTGTACAGTGGTTGTATAAGAGACTCATAATGATGCTGCTATAGTGACATGACATGGCTTGAACAAACCACACTCACGCAACACGCTGTACGATTCATGGCTGCCACTGCTTCATTGGACTTTTTTCTGGCAATAGAGATTCAAGATGATACAACAACAGCAGCAGCAGCAGCAGCAGCACGTGCAACACTGTATCTCCAATGGAACCAACCTACTACTACCTTGGTCACGCCGTCAGAAACATTAAATCGATTGACTCGGATGAATGTCTTTTGTTGGATTCGTCAATGCGACCCAGCCATCACTGTGACAAAAGTAGATTACAATGACAATGGCAACACCTGTTGTATCGAGTTTAGCTATCAGCAACAGAAACCCTCTGCTGATCAGACCTCCTCCTCCTCATTGCCACAAGCGGTTGATATTCATCAGAAAAGGAACCACCCTGCTGCTGCTGCTGCTGCTGCTGCTGCTCGTCCATGGAGGCAACACATTGGATCATGGGACCCTCATCAGCAACAACAACAACAACAACAACAACAAACAGTGCGAAAGAATAAATTTATCGGTTCTTCATCTCTCATCTTTACCTCTTCTTCTTCTTCTTCTTCAGTTACTTCATCACCTCAATTGCGTCCAATGACTACTGGCAACTTTTCGTATCCGGATAAGCAACACCATCCCATGATGATGCCTTGGATGACAGTGGACGACGACGACGATGAGGAGGAGGAGGAGGAGGAGGATGGTGATGGTGGAAATCAACACAAGCTACATGCATTGAACAAGGATGGACTGAGAGTGCAAGTAGCTTATATACCCCAAATGACGCTTGCATTACCCAAGAAACCGGAATGGTCAGATAAATTTGCTCAACTCTGTGTGCGTTGCTATCGACGACGACGACGACCAGCGCCTAGTCATTTACAGCAGCAGCATGATGGTTATGTCATCCACATATTACACCCACAACACATGATGCAGTACTTTGTACAAGAGCAAGAATCCATGCGATTAGACGACGAGGAGGAGGAGGATGATCAACACAAGTGGATGGATCCTCTGCTTGTCAGTATGACCATCAGCAAATCAGAGAGCCATACATTTTGTGTCAATCAAAACGAGTGGCCAATTCGATCTTGGACAATGACAAGTGAGGAGGAGGAGGAGGAGGAAGAGGAAGAGAAGGAGCAAGACCAAGACGATGATATATTCGTGGATGGCATGGAGGAACTAGCTCAAGAAATACATGTGACAAACAGCATGCAAGCCATACCATCTTCTTCAACATTGATCCAGACGCTGCAAGATGTGAATTCTAAAGAGACTGTACATGGCGATAAAAGTGCTGCTGCTGCTGCACTGGCGATACCACATCCTTTGACCACCACCACCACCAAAAAGGTGCCTATTGCTACTATCCCAGAGGACAGCAGCAACAAGAAACAACCGACGCATCATACTAATTCCAACAAAGCGTAAGTTGTATATATATATATACATCATCTTTTTTGCAAACTATATACTGACACACACACACACACACACATGACCACAGTGAAGCGCCGCCACCCAAAGAGGAGGAGGAGGAGGAGGACATTGACTTGGATGAATACTACCAATCACTGGAAAACAAGATACCCCTGAGCGATCCAGTAGCACTACAAAAAGTAGCACCCCAATTCAACAACTACCTGCAACCCACCACCATTGCTAACGCCACCATGATCCAATCCCCTTGCAAAGAGAATGGTCATGTCACGATCAAAAAGATAGATATACCCAACCATCCCTTGGGCGGCGGTTTTCTCAGCGAATCCATATGGAAAGACTGCAGTATCTGGGACATCAAATCCGTCTTGGAGAGCACGGGTGCACGCAGAATTTGGGACAATAGCACATTTGAGAACAGCACCTGTCTGCACGCACTGACACCGACCAGCGCCCTGTGGCACACCAAGATGAAGGGGACATGGCCCGTCAGTGCCAGAGACTATGTCTGCTTTCACGGACAATACACATCGCCTTACCGCATTGATTTACTAGAGACGTCTTGCTTTGGAGACACGTTTCAATACAAACCACTGCCACCGCCTGTTGCTGGGTACACGCGAGCGACCATGGATGTCATGGGATGGCGGTTGGAGCGCATGGATGACAAGACGGCTTCTGTCAAGCAAGTGATGGTTACCCAGTTTCCTACCTGGGTGATTCAGTACATTGCCAGTCGTTTTATCGTGCAGACGTGTGCAGCTGTGCAGCATGCGAGACAGTATTTCGAGACGTTTGGTGCTCCTCCCAGCTTGGAGCAGCTGACGTGTGCTCAGCTGGTCAATGTCAAGCACGACCATGAGCGCAAGAATTGGCGATGTGAATATACGCGTAGAACAAGTAGTGCTTCATTGTCGGATAAAGAGGCTCAGCAACAAGAAGCAGCAGCAGCAGCAACAGCAGCAACAGACAGCACTTTGCAACAGAGCACCATGTCCATCGTGCGTCTGGATAAACGCAGATGGGCAGCCAACAACAAGTATGCGGTCGCCATTGATCCACCGCCTTCTCGCGTATCTGCGCTACAAAAAGTCAGTGATCCTTACGGTGTGTGGCTCACCGTGGAGCATGATGAAGCCTTCATCATACCTCTGCGTGGAAAGATACTTGTGCTGATCAAGCCAGCGGACGAGCTCCCTGTCAAAAATGCACAGCAGCAACCCAACGCGTGCACACTGAATATCAATGGCAACACCATCCCAATTGAACAAGAGCAAAGAAAACCTTCTCCCCTCCCTGTAGTACCTGCTGATAGAAACAAGCAAACCTCGTTTTCACAAAACTTGTTCAAGGAACAAGAACAAGCGATTCTGTCCAATTCCTCTTCTGAGGATGGTAAAAAAGCATTGCCTGTAGTACAGTCCATGTCTTTAAATGCTACTGAAAAGCCTGCACCGCCACCACCACCAACAATGATGATGATGACGGAACAAGCAAAGATCGAGCAAGCACTCGATCAGCTACCCGTCTCACCCAAAGACCACGCTCAAGCAGCCTTGTCCTTTTTGAAACTGACAGATGAACAATTTGGATGGACAGTGTTATCTGATAATAACAAGAACGGAATCCGTATCAGTAAAAAGCCTGGTGTCAAGCCTACTACTACTACTACGATGGCCAACAAAAGCCAAGACACATCATCATCATCAGCAGCAGCAGCAGAGAACCCACCACTGCAAGTGTTTGATCCTTACATGGTCTACAAGGGATCCAAAGTCATTGAAAACTTTTCCATGGACGACATTCGATCTGTGGTTACCGACATTGGACACATTCGAGCACTGTACGACGACACGATTGAACCCAAGACAGACCTCATACGACAAGAGACAGCGTCTGGTTGCAGAGTGATACGACAAACCATCAAGGCCCTATTTCCATTCAAGAACCGAGAAATCTATGCCGTCTCCTGTGTAGCGCAAGAAGAATCCATGTCCTCCTCCTCCTCCTCCAACACCAAGCGCACACTGTATGTAGAGAGTTCGTTGCCTGATTTCCCGCCGCCGCTGCTCAGCATCCAGCATCCCAAAAAGACCACCAGAGGCCATTTGTTCATGTCGGGCTGGATTCTGGAACCCATTGACCCGTACAATACCACGACAGCGACAAACCATCCCATCCCCTCTACGCGTGTCACCCATGTTGCTGCTCTGGATCTAGGCGTGTCTGTGCCTTCGTATATCAGCAATCTGGTGGTCAATCATTGGTTTCCAAAAAAGCTGCAAGCAGTGGAATCCTATCTCAAGGCCAAGGGACCGCCTCCAGTGATTACGATGCCTTTTCCATTGCTCGTCTTTTCCAATAATACCTTGTCCTTGTCGTCAGTCCAGCAGCAGCAGCAGCAGCAGCAGCAGCAGCAGCAGCAGGATAATGTGACATGGATCAGTGTCACATCAAATTACGATGAAAAGCATCAGTTCAAGGCCACGCATCGATTCAGGATACTACCCACAGAGCAAAAGACAAAGCCTCGACTGGAAGAAGCCTTGTTACAGCAGCAGCAGCAGCAGCAGCAGCAACCCATAGCATCGTCGAGTGCTTCCCTCCTCCTGGTGCCGCCGTTTCGAAGACCCAGTCATCATACACTGACCCCTGAAACAAGACGAGGTTCTTTACCTACCAATACGTTGCCCAAGAAACGGACTGCAGCAGCTGCAGCAGCGGCACCATCTACTAGCACTACTACCACTGCATCATCATTATCCACAACAGCCTCAAATACCATCACGTATCGAGCATTGACATGTCTTGAAACTACATTTGACTTGCGTCCCTACACTAAAGGCTATGAAATCCAAGCACAACTCTATCAAACAACACAGCAGCACACACGAAAAAACATGTCCAACAAACTGGAATTGAGCATCTCTGAGCCACCGCTGTCCAACCTACTCGACGGTGACAAGAAAAAGAACATGAAGCATACCGTCACTATTCAAGCGGTGCAAGGATTGTCGTCAGCTGCCCATGCATACGAGCTCGAGTTTACCTTGGTTCCCGTGCGACAAGAGACGCTCCACAAGAGACCCACACAATTGACAGTATCGCATGTGCTGGGAGAAGATCAAAAGGATGATGCAAGTTGGCATGGCATCATCATGGTCAATGGTGTAGAAGCCAGTGTAAATTCAGATATCAAACTCAAGGCATTGCAGCACCATGATGACCACGAGAAACTGGAAAGTAGTACTAGTAGTGATACCAGCAGTAGCCCAGCAGCAGAAAAGAGTGTTCTTGATGGTGGTGGTGGTGGTGCGGATTCAAATGTCATGTTGCAAGATGTTGACTCTAAAACAGACGGATCAGAAACTGCTTTGAGTGTAGGAGAACAATCGTCATTTTTTGAAAAGACGAGCCATGTCCCTCATCAAGACGACTATGCTTCACAGTACGTGGCTGGTAGTGGTGGTGGTGGAGGAGTTGTGGCGACTGCCTTGGGTAATGTGTCTGCAGGTGTTAATGTAAGTGTATCTACAATATATTCCACTAACAAAAAAGACTTTATTGACTTGGTAATTTCAAGAATTTTGGTGCCCGTATGATGAACCCATTCAGAGCAGTAACAACAGCATCCAATTCATTCCTTTTACCAAACAGCCGCGCATCAGAATCAGCCACACAGCAAGATGTATCCTCTTCGGATGATGATGATGATGATGACAATGATAGCAGCAGTAAAAGACAATTTACCAGAGAGGACATCCACAGCACTTCTACCATGACGATGCATGAAATTCGATTACTCAGAAAATCCTCAGACACGATGCGTAAAGGCATGTTGTTGCTCATGATTTGTCTTGGGCTAGCCGTTGTGTTTGCCTTGCTGATGCTGCAGCCCATGCTGGAGAGATACTATGCCTCGTTTACAGTGTCATCTACCGTGGCTTCTTTGAACCAGTCCATGGAAGAAGGTGTGGTGCGTAGGTTGATGCAAATACCTTGGTTTGGAGGATGGGATATTCAAGTGATTGCAGTGCGTAGAGCATAGTTACAAGAATAAAGTATGGGCATTTATTTCATTCTAGTACTATTATTGTAGACCAACAAGCTCATTCATGATACGATGAATCTTTGTCAAATGGCCTACCAAGCTAGCCTTTGAAGAGAGATGCTTATTGCACTGTGAGCACTGAAACTTTGTACTCGTATTGCTGCTGCTGCTGCTGCTGCTGCTGCTGTCGTCGTTGTCGCTGGCAACACGAGTAGTAAGATTTGGATCATCAAAATGCCTTTTAGGGATTCGAATGGAATGCAAAACTCGTAAGTGACAAATAAACGAGCTTCGACATTTGAGATGCGTGTTGCATTTGGCGCAATAAAACTCGGGATGGTTCATATCAATGTCAGCATCTGGATGTGCAAAAGGCTGATCCAAAAGACGTCCAGACATGTGATGTACGTGTTGGCAATGTTTTCTGTAACCACGCAACGCCTTGAACACATGCTTACATGCACGACAGTAGAAATTGGGATCCAGGGGGTCAGGTAGTAATGGCTCGTCGTCTTTTGTTTGTCGCCGCAATAGTAAAATGCCATGCAGATGGCGAATATGCGACCGATAGCTGGATTTGCTTGCATATGTCTTTTTGCAGACGCAACAATAGTGGTTGGGATCATTGACATTAGGCGTGTTGGCCAGACTGGTGGGCTGCTGCTGCTGCTCATGATGGATAGAGTGAATCAAGGATAAGTGCTTTCTAAAAGCATACTTGGATCGCATGGTTTCATCACACGCACGACAGTAAAAGTTGGGATCATTGACATTGGGCCGTAGTAGTGGTCGCCTTTGATGATTGGCATGATCGCTAGTAGGCCGTACTGGTACTGGTACTACTACCAACGACATGTGATGCACACGCACCAGATGCTTTTGATAGGATGACTTGCTGCTGTAAGTCTTGTCGCATGTTTGACAGTAATGATCTGGATTTGACATGTCGGGTACTCGATCTGGAAAGGCAAACGACTGCCTGAGCTTCATGCCGTGTGCATAACGACAGTGCTGTCGATACACCTTTTTAGATGAAAGCGTGATATCACACACGTTGCAGTGATGGTTGGGATCATGAATATTAGGTAGTAATCCTTGTTTTTTGTTTGGAAACTTGCCTGGGCTTTTCATAAAGTGAATGTTACGGCAGTGAAATTTAAACGACCTTTTCGAGCTAAATGTAGTCTTGCAAGAGGGACAGTGCAGTGTTGGATCGTTCCAGTCGGGCAGGACATGTGTGTTGCTTGCCATGCTTAGTCTGGATAAATTCACATTGTGATGGTGTGTCAAATGTTGGTCGTATTCGGCTTGGGTTTCATGGGATGCTTTGCATAGAGGACAGCAGAAAAGTGGGTCGATAGCAATGGGATTGATGCTGCTGCTGCCATGGGGTGGTTGTAATGTCTGCTGCTGCTGCTGCTGCTGCTGCTGAACCACGGGCTTGAAGAGAATGTGGTGCGTAAATATCAAATGCTGGCGGTATTTGGGATGAGAAACAAACGTCTTTTCGCAAGTTTTGCAATAGTGGTTGGGATCATGCACATCAGGCTCCAATGCCATGTGTTTAAAACAACCTGCGTTTTTTCTAAACTGATCCATGCCGTGCACTGTTTCAAAATGATCCAGTACAGATGTCAGATTGAGCATCTTGGTATTGCACAAGTTGCAGTAATGGTAATATTCTTCTTGTATGCATTCTGAGATCCCCGCCCATGTTTTTTAGTAGTACAGCTGACACACTCACACACAGCAACACACAGTGTGTTGTATAATACATACCAACAATAGATAGCTTTTTATAGTGCTCTGGTGTCTCTATCTTGACAAAGATGCTAGTATCCATGTCAGTAGTGTTTTGATTTTCATCCTCGTCTTGCTGAGCTTGTTGTTGTTGTTGTTGTACACTTGAAGCACCACCACCACGTGTGGTGGGAGGATGGTTATTCAACTCGATGGATGGTGTATCCTCCTCCTCCTCCTCCTCCTGGTTTCCAACATATTTATACTCGCTTATTGTAGGTGTGAATCGAAATTTAGTGAAAAGTGGTTGTTGACTGGATGTTTCTGCAGTGGTGGTGATGTTGACGCGTTTATGTTCCTTTTCGAATTTCATGTTGTGTTTTCTGAAAAAGCATTACAGAATAGTTTTTTTTTCCACCAGCTAGTTGTCAAGGCGAAAAAGTCACCGCCACCACTGTCTCTGATGCTGGGGCGTACAAAATGGTGCAACAAGCAAAGTTTCATGCAACAACATTGGTGTAGTGGCCCTGTCAATACGGTGTGGGAGGGGAATCAATTAGCATCAGAAGGATTAAAGCAATTTGTTGTGAATGATAATATGTATACAAGCTGCAACATTGAGTGAATTGAGCGGGTACATTAAGCCTTGCTGAACCAAATGGATCTCGAATCGCTCGTATTTTAAGGTTCATCAGACATGGCCAATCCATGTCAATGCAGACCAGAAAGCCATAGCAGAATATCTCACCAAGGCTGTCATCTGAAATCAAGAAACGTGCTCAATATCGAGTAGACCCTTGACATGTATACTCAAATGTCAGATTTCAAAATGCCAGCAGCAAGCAATTGGAACCTGTAGGTTGACACCGGCAGAGATTGAGCGTAGCCAAGTCAATTGGACGTCTATAGTGTCTTTTTACTATACAAAATGTAGCTGCTATAGAGTAGGACACACCAGCCTGTGGATGTTCATTTGAAGCCAAGTGAATATTGCAATAAACACAGCAGACTAATACACGACCCTCTTTATCAAATCTACTCTTTTCAAACCTTTT
This sequence comes from Mucor sp. M7501, assembly GCA_037040325.1. Taxonomy (NCBI): domain Eukaryota; kingdom Fungi; phylum Mucoromycota; class Mucoromycetes; order Mucorales; family Mucoraceae; genus Mucor; species Mucor sp. M7501. The sequence continues at coordinate 7,708 of JAXQGS010000209.1, read as the reverse complement.
TACATGTTACTTATTGATGTATTCATCTGGGAATACGTTGCAGACAACATACATAGATTCAATGATTAATACCCACAAATGTGTGATTGATGCAAAATGACACTAGTGTTTTGGGATAAGCAAAGCTCTCGTGTCGAAGCTTTTTTTTACAATGACCCATTTAGACACAACAAGAGCTTGCATCATGTCTCTTGATGGCAATGAGTATTTATATTTCTGCTACCTCTAGTGCAGTATATAATAGATCTCAAGAAAAAACAAAAAGCATTTATTATTAATTAAAAAGCGCATAGATTTACCCAAAAATCGTGCTCAATGTTTTTATAGCAGGTATCAAATCAATTGACTGGCATTGTGCCATTTGACGGATAGATGAAAAGAAGGATGTCTTTCGCCCGGCTGTGGCATAGCCTTCCCTTACTATCAGAAAGCACTTATCGTCAAACCGATGAACAAAATTGATTCATTTCGTAGAATGCAACATTATATTATTTGGGTAAGCCCACTGCAGGCGCAAGCTGTGCCCTCAAAATTTGGGCTGCCGATGCCAAAGTTGTCAGATTCGAGGTACTAGATGTGTGTGTGTTCCCCTTGATGCATTTCAGTCTCCCAAATCTCAACATGACCATTAAATAGCGTATGTATAGAGAACTTAAGTCGTACTTAATCTTATGGATAGCTCAAAAGACATGTCCTGAATGTGAAAAAAGGTGAAACATCCAACAGATCATTGTGCTCGTCAAGCCAGATCCAAAAAGGTCATGTATATAAAACCAAAGATGAAAACCCACACCACAACACGCATGTCTTTTTAAGCACGCCGTAATGAGCATCTCTCGGAGACATTCTATCGGCATTTGCATGAAAAAGAAAAGAGGCAAAAAGGACCGTACAAATAGTGACGATCGACACTACAGAAAAAGTTGATTTGAAACAAAAAGTATATAAAGCGGTTTGTTTCTTTTTTTGTCACTCTTTTTTCTTTCTTTTTCATTTTTATCATGAAATCGATATATATCCAAAATGCAGCAGCACGTCTAAGCATATGTCGTGTGTTGTGGATGGCATTTCTTGGATCTGCATTTTCATTCCCAACCAGTGCTCATCCCTCTTTGATGGCCATTCATGCTGTGGATATAACAACAATGGCAATGACGACAGAGCAATACATTGGGCGTATGGTCATGGTATTTGTTCTTGTTCTAACGGGTGGTTTCTTTGCTGGTAAGAGATAGACACAATCATCAAGAGATTCACGCTTACACTCTGTTGCAGGATTGACATTGGGCTTGATGGGCCTGGATGAAACGAACCTTCACGTCATGGTGCAATCCGGCTCAGAATCAGAAAAGAAGAATGCGATACGTGTGCTCAACTTGCTGAACAGAGGCAAATACTGGGTGCTGGTGACTCTACTGCTATCAAACGTGATTGTCAATGAAACACTTCCGATTGTTCTAGATTCCATATTGGGAGGTGGGTGGTTAGCCGTCTTGCTGTCTACTGCGTTGATTGTCATATTTGGAGAGTAAGGTTTTGGAATCAAGGGTTAAATGAAATTATTAACGTTGTTTCTTTAGAGTGATTCCTCAATGTAAGAGTTAAAAAAAAAAAAAAAGGTTTCTTGTTTCATGTTTGACATTTAAACCTTGGCATGTTTGTGTAGCTATCTGTGTTCGCTATGGTTTAGCCATTGGAGCCAAATGTTCACCGTAAGTTGTTTGCTATGCTTAAGAGATCCACATACCAACACATTCTCTTTGTATAGCATTGTTCTGGTTATCATGTATATGATGTATCCAATCGCCTATCCGACATCCTACTTGTTGCAGCACTTTTTGGGTGAATCGCATGGGACAATCTACAAAAAGGCAGGTCGGTGCAGTTTTACAGCTCCTCTCCATACACTCCATACTCAACAGCAACATGTGTGTGTGCTTAATAGGATTGAAAACACTGGTATCGCTTCACCAATCAGACGATGATATCGAGGGGTTGACAGAGGATGAGGTTCATATCATCAAATCCGTGCTGGATCTCAGGGAGAAATCAGTAGCCAGTGTCATGACACCTATGCAAGATGTATTTACACTGTCTTTTCATTCCATTTTGGACAAGGATCTAGTACAAAAGGCAAGTAGGGAGAGGGGCTATATGTACGTATATACTGTGAATCAACAAGACTCGCCTCTTTTAGGTTCTCAGAAACGGTTATTCAAGAATACCCATCAAAGAATGCGAAGACAGTTGCAATTACATTGGAATGCTTCTTGTGAAAAGCTTGATCAGTTATGATGTGGATGATAAACTTCCTGTGAGCCATTTTCAATTGAGCGCTTTACCAGAGACATATCCGGAAACAAGTTGTTTGGACATTTTGAACTTTTTTCAAGAGGGCAAAAGTAAGTCTAGCGTTTGAACATGACACATATACACATGGCTTATTGTATGCAAACAACATAGGTCATATGGCTATTGTGTCAAGTCAGCCTGGTGGATATGGTGGTGCTTTGGGTGTGATTACATTGGAAGATGTGATTGAAGGGCTAATCGGAGAGGTAAGGTTCATCTGTTAATAGGCATTGACGGAAAATCTCATCCCAAAGCAAATCATATGATAGGAAATCGTGGATGAAACGGATGTATTTGTGGATGGTAAAATAGAATGCACCATCTGTTGCTTTGTACATCATATTGACATATATATTTGCACAGTTCACAAAAAGATCAAGGTCAATCGAGTGCCAAACAAACGTCTTCAATCCATTATACCGTCGGTTCGCGTCAGTACATCTCCTATCGATACTTTGAATCGCACACTCTCTTCGGAATCCACAGGCATTAAGATGAGAATGAAGGGATATGGCGCCATTGTAGATAATGTAGGTGGTGCTAGCAGTAATGTGCTTTCTAGCTCTTATCCACAGCAACAACAGCAGCAAAATATGATACAAAATACCAATGGCAGTAGTGAACCAAAAGTATAAATCTCGTCTCTTGCTCTATCCATTTTGCAATGTACACGCTCCCTTGTGTGTGTATATACATATACCCCTTTCTCTATTATACAACACATAACCCCTTCCTTTACTAGAATTCAATAAACCACTTGCTTTTATTTGTGCTCTCTAGTTGGCCTTGTTGAAATAATCTTGAGAACCCTTGGGATCAGGCTTGATGGTAGCATCACCTTGTTGCCAGTTGGCGGGACAAACCTCACCATGTTCATCAGTAAACTTGATGGCATCAATCACTCTCAAAGTCTCATCAACAGAACGACCAATAGGTAAATCGTGGATGGTGCTGATACGAAGAGTACCCTTGGGATCAATGACAAACAAACCACGAAGAGACAAGCCCTCCTCAGGGATCAACACTGCCATTTGCCTTGTTTAACCACACGCCCACATTCAAACATTGAATTCTTGATATAACTTACCATTGTAGTTGGTGGAGATCTCCTTCTTGATATCAGAGACTATATGTATAGCATGATGGAATCAGACTCTACATGTTTCTTTTTCGTATGCAAACAGCCAACTTACCAAGGGGAATGTTGATGGATCCGAGACCACCTTGCTTTCTGGGAAGATTAGTCCAAGCTACATGTATATCAATGTCAGAGCGGTTTTTTCAGCATGCTGCTTTCTAACTATTATAATTTACCTAAATGAGAATGGACGTTGCTGTAACGTATACAATGTCAGTCAACAAACCATCAAAACACCCCATATACACAACTTACTCGACACTGATACCGACAACTTCAGCACCCTTTTGTCTAAACTCTTCAATACGATCACTGAAAGCCAAGAGTTCAGTAGGACAGACAAAGGTGAAATCTGCTGGATAAAAGACCATGACGACAAACTTTCCTTTGTAATCAGATAAAGCCAATTCCTTGAATTCACCATCGACAAGAGCGCTGGCAGACCATTGAGGAGCAGGATCTATGTACGTATGGTTTAAGTGAGTCTACATGTGTGCTTATGGTGATGTTTTAGTGCTTCTTACGTTGAACAGTAGCGCGCTTTTGTTCAATAGCGTTGGTGTTCAAAAAGCGTGCAATGCTAGTAGTGGTGGATGCACGCATGGCAGGTCTCATCACAGATGGACGAACAGCAGCAGCAGCAGTGCTGAGAGCAATGCGAGGAGCAATGGAGGTAGCGATACGACGAGCAGCAAACATGACGGATAGTGTTGTGAAAGAAAGATGAAAAAAAGACAGGGTGGTGCCAAACTAGTTAATTTTAGCAACCCCCACACTTTTTTTACGCTACAACAACATTGGGATGCATTGGAATGCCGAAAGCATGATGAAGCATAATTTTATTCATAAATGTAAGCAAACATAGCCGTACAAGCTAATTAACGGATTTTCATGACTAATTCTTCTTTGTCCTTGTATCTTTCAATACAAATAATGATGCTTCTTCTGAAACGTCTTACGTGTGCAACTACTTCATAATGCACCGACACACCGTCTGGAATGATAAATGACAGTTCCTTGGTCTTGATATTGTCAGTTGCTTCCAACGCGCGTCCTAAAAAAGGGTCATATCCCAATAAATGGTTAAAGGGAGAAGACAAACGACTGATTGCTTTGATCAAGACAACGTTTGGATATTTGTACATTAAACATTCAAGCAGATCAGGACGGAAAGGGACATTGTCAAACTCGAGTTCTCGCAAGGATGGAACTTTTTGAGCATTGGCTGTAACCCAGGATTGAACTTCCGTTTTACTTGCTATACTGTTGCCGATGGTGATGTCCTCAAGAGCCAGTTTTTTAAGACTTGTGCATCGGTTCAACGCTTGATCTAAGTTCTGCCAGATCTGGATGTCTCCCACTATTCTCAGCGATTCCAAGGACGTGAAGCTGCCAAGTGCATTGATTACACGTGAGTTTAATCTCCAGTTGCTAGTTCCAATGGTGAGAAACAAGTGCTTGATATCGAACTTTACGGCCGCTTTGACCATAATCATGTCGTCGTCATCGTCGCAGTGGGTAGGAAGCTCGTTCAAATAGTTGAATTTGGCTGGTGTGTTGTCAGCAATTTCCATTAATGTGGTGTAAAAGCTCTTGGGGCGAACAGTGCCAGTCAGCAATTTAATGGATGGCGTGAATGCAAGGCGAAGGAGATGAGGATAGATGAAGGGCAGAAGCTTCTGTGCAATTTCGAAATGCAGATGCTTGATGTATCTTCCTTTAGTAATGTCTGTACACAGGTGTCCATAAAGGCAAATAGCTTTGTGCGTCGAGTCCAATACAATCTTGCTACCAAGCATGGCCTTTTCAGCGGGAGAGTTCCATTGTCGACACACCAATCTACATCTTCCTGTCTGTGCAGCAGAGCCTATCTCTCTGAAAATCCTGAGCAGGACCTCTAATGGCAATGATGCTATAGTAGTTGTCATGTTTTGGAATAGAAGAGAATAAAGAAAAAGAGGGAAAAAGAAAAGAAACAATCAAAAATGATAGAATTTTATACCATCAACTGCTTTTTTTGACAATATATCATACAGTACAGTGTGTAATTAGAATTCACATGCAGATGATCAAACTATGCTTTATTGATATACAAAACGTGAATCGAATAGCGCATGTACTAGTAGCAAAACTGCTTCAAAAGGGTTCAGTTTTGATCTTCATTACCATCATGAGTTCTCCTTGGAAAGTCTCCTTCTGAAATCGGATAGCTTCGCTTCGAGAAGCTGCAAATTGCTTCATATCATCCACCGCAACATTCGCAGGTAACCGAAATGTTAGATCCTTTTGTTTCACATCTTTGATCGCATTCAACACACGGCATAGAACTTTCCATTGGGCCGAAGAGGACATGCTTTTCAACCTAACGACTTGTACATTTGGATACTTGAACATCAGGTACTCTAATAATTCAGGACAAAGCTCCACGGTTTTCAACCAGATAGTCTCTAGAGAAAGCACCTTGCTGACATTGGCAGTGATGATCCAGGAATGCACTTCAACTCTAGTCATCCGTCTTCTTTCTTGCGTAAAATGCACGCATGCCAAGGCCTTCAGTTTTGGGCAGTACTTTAAACTGAGCTCCAGTTCTTGCCACCCTCCTGTAAAGCAGTTATCAAATAATACATACCTGAGAGCGTAAGCTCTTTCAACAATAGAATTGTCTAAACTGTCATAGTACAGATCTTGAAGAGGCGATTTGGTTACCAGGCACATTCGTGTGCTGTTAAACTTTGCAAGAAAATCGTCCACAATGTGAAAGCTGTGAGATGAAATACCGCTTGGAAGCATTTTGATTCGGGTAAATTGAGAGCAAGTGTTGCCAGCAACTTCCGTCAACGTGGTGTAGAAGCTAGGTGCTCGAACGGTGCCAGTCAAGTACTCAATGCTTGTTGTGAATGCTAAACGCAGCAAGTGTTTGTAAATCAGGGGTAAGTGATATTCTTCGATCTGAAAATCCAAGTGTTTGATGAGTTTCCCTTTGGATGGATCTTTGCAGAGATGTCCATATAGTTGGATTGCGTGATCTTCTGTCTTGATTGGTATCTTCTTTCCAAACATGGCTACTTCGGCAGGGCTATTCCACTTTTGACACACTGATCTGCAGATGGCTAATTGAGCGACAGAGTCGATTTGATCAAAGATGTGGATCAGTATTTCGTGGGGAAGCAGCATTATTGTGGTCATTTTGGAGTTGAAAAGAAAAGAAGAAAGAAAGAGGTCGAAAGAAAGAGAGACAGCATTATCAACAAAGAGCCTTGTCCAGACATTCAAGTCCATGACCTGTCAACATGTTGGCATGAATGACTTTTCCATATATGGACATATAAAGAAAAGAATTATAGATGTTAGTTCCACAGCATGATCCTTGGTTCAAGCAGTTTCAAAGTATTGTCATTTTATTTCAATTAGAGTAAACTAATACTGTTATAGCAGATGCATGATATTGTGCTCAAAGGGCAGTAAAAAGCTATGGATGGGATAAAGGTCATTCTGGGAGCAACACTTGGAACGCACAAACTGCAAGGCGGTAAACTAGTTTTCCTTTTGTGCAAATTTGATCTTCATGACTAGATTTCTACGTTGATTGATTTGAAATCTAACATCTTCTTGTCGAGACTGTGCGAAATCCAAGTGCCAATTCTGTAGTAAAAAATCCGGCATAATCAATGTAGCTTGCTCGACATGTAAATCTCTCAGAGCGTTCAAAATGCGATGAAGAATATCTGTAGTGCTGTATGTGTTACCCAATCTGCTGTATCCGTAAAACTTGGTTGCCTTGATGTTGGGATATTTGTACTTCAAGTATTCTGCCAAATCAGCATCGATTGTTGAGTTTCTGAATTCAAGTCTCTGCAAATTCGTCTGCTTGATAACGTTTGCGGCAAGCCAGCGAGAAACCTCCGTGATTGAGTTGTAGGTATACCAATAACCAAGCTCAAGACCCACAAAAGTAAGAACCTCTAGGTGAGGGCAGTACCACAAGGGAGTCTCCAGCTTTTGCCAATCTCTGTTATTAGGTCCTGAAATTTCCAATGCAGTTAAATGCGAAAGCGTATTGCTATTTGCACAATGCACAGTTACTTTCTGCACAACGATTACTCCCCACACAACGCTAGACTACTTCCTGCACAATTTTACTTCCTGAACAACGCTAGACTACTCTTTGCGCAATCATGGTATATGATACTCTTGTGTTTACTAGCTGCTCTAATACAC
>JAXQGS010000208.1:0-25868 GCA_037040325.1 Mucor sp. M7501 | reverse complement strand
TTTTTGATAGAGTAATGTCGAAATCAAGTTTGAGCCCTATTTTTTGACCTCAACCCTCATGCCAAAATGGGACATTTTTTTAAATATCGCAGGATAGACGCACTGGAATGAAATAATGTTTGCACCTACAAATAGTGCAATTGCTTGAATGTATATGAGTCTAAAGAATATGCCTGGTTGTATTGAAGTAATATGAGTAAATGCGACAAAACGGCTATTTTTTGGCAGACATTTGGCATTTTACAGCTTGAGGCCTCAAACGTCTGACGTATAGATCGCCTATACACCATGGCCGTGGGTCACTGTATTTTTTTTTTTGTTATTGTGCGATCTCGTTGACCTACCTAGTGCGATTGTTTCGCGCTATTCTTGCGGTCTAAGGCGACCTCTAACTAGCATGAGAAATCACATACATATCAGAAGCATCTAAATTTTGATGTATTTTGCATATTTTTGTGTAATAAGTGGCAATGCAGGTATGTTATGCGCCCGTATAAAAATTGCTTTTATGATTACAGACATGGAGCATTGCAGAAAAGTTAGATCACAGTTACAAGCCGCTTGTAAAGGGTCCTTATAGAATGCTCTAAAGCTAAAAAGTCTACACTAGTGGGATATTCGACATAGCCTACAGCTTCTTGATGAGGTGGGCCAAGGCAATGAGCAGCGCGAGCCGCCGCCGCGTAGATTGGTTCTCACCAAAGCGAGAAAATTTTAACCTTTTCTCTCCTCCAAAACACCAGAATCAATGACACGTAAAGTATTTCTCGACATTGCAATTGGCGACATTCCAACCTACGAGGATGCACTCAAGCGCTACAATAGCGCAAAATCATGGGTCAAGCAATGGCACAGTACCTATGGATTTGCTAGCGATGATCTCGATCAACTTTCAGCAGAGGAAAAAGAAACACTCGTCGACATTTTATCCAGTGATCCAACTGCAGCCAGCGAGAAATGGATTGTGGATGCACCTACACCATTAGCCGGTGGTCGAGTGGTGATTGAGTTGTTTGACAAGGATTGTCCCAAGACCAGCGAGAACTTTGCTCAGCTATGTGTAGGAGGTAAAGTAGGTAAAAGTTCAAAGAAACCATTGCATTACAAGGACACACGCATGTTTCGTCTTGTCAATGATTTCATGGTTCAGGGAGGCGATGTTACTCGAGGTAATTTTCATTCGCTCGATAGGCGTAACATGTCCAAAAAAAAAAACTCATTTTGTTTATGCAAAAATCATGAAAAAAGGGGATGGATCTGGTGGCGACAGTATTTACAATGGCAAATTCAACGATGAAAAGCCTGGCCTGGCGAAAAAGTTCAATGCAACTGGCCTCGTCGCCATGGCCAACTCTGGCAAGAACTCCAACACATCTCAATTCTTCATCACACTCGGCGACACACACCCTCAGTTTGACAAGATCAATGGCAAATACGTGATCTTTGGCCAAGTGGTCAACGAGAGCCTGGACGTATTGAAACACATCAATGCAGTGTCCCAGCTCAAAGAACAGCCACAAACCCCAATTACCATTACACACAGTGGACAACTATAGATTGAAACCCGTAGCAATTTTTAATAATAAAAAAGTACAATGAAAAATTTACTCCTGGGATCTAAGACGAGCACCAGCGTTGATAACCTTGACGTTGAGTTGAGCAGCACGTTCGAGGAGAGCAACACGCTTCTTGGAGGAAACGTTGTGGGCAATCTCAGCAGCGTAAGAACGGTTGTGCATCAACAAGAGGTTGAGTTCACGGACGTTGGAGACGGTGAACTTGCGGAAACCGTTGGGCAAGAGATCACGAGTCTTCTTGGCAGAACCGTAACCGATCTTGGGCATAGGAGCTTGACCCTTGAAACGTCTACGCATGTTACAATCGATACCCTTGGGCTTTCTCCAAGATTCCTAATCCATTTGTTCACGTTTAGCGTTTCCAATTCTCCCACTTTTCTTATGCTCCAAATGTACTTACACCGACACGCATGAAACGGTTAGATTGGTGACGCTTGAAGGTAGCAGTACGCTTCTTCACGATGGTGTGCTTTACGGCAGGAGTGACCATTTTTAAAGCTACATGAACAGACAAGAGTTTAATACACATGTTGAGTGATTTGACATGTTAGATGGTAGCGTCATAGAGACATAGCCAGTCGAGCCAGTTCCACATGTTGAGTGCTGATTGCTCAGTGAGTTGTGCGCATGTTTAGTGTGGCAGAGCGTCCTCTACGAGTTGCATGTCCCAAGTGTTGGGTGGAAATGACGAAATGATCAGTATCCAAAATCTCAAATCCACAATAGAAAAATCCGCATGTTGACATGATCACATCTCATGGATGCTATAGCCGTCCTCTTGATAGAATTCGATGCGTCGTGATGGATGGATAGATGGATGGATCGATGGCTATATCTCTCTGCGCTACATCTACAGCACCATGTATTACCTTCTTAGTGATGCTGGAAGAGGAGGATCTTGAGCTTGATGCTTTGATTAGGGGATTTTACAAATGCTGTGGGTGTGTGTGTACGTTGATCCCTCTGGTTCCGGGACAAGAGGGCTACTATCCGAGCCGGGTCTGATGGAGAGAACGACAATGATGACTTGGATTCCTTCAAGCTCCATCCTCCCTCCCCATGTATTGTTGAAGGACAGAAGGTTGAATGGCAACTCCGAATGAGTAAGGGAACAAACAACACAAACACAGTGCTCTTGTTCTCTTTTTTTCTCTTTGATACAACACCCCACTCTACTTATTATTACATACATCATGGCTGGTTCTGCTGCTGGAGGTTTAGGATTTCACCCACATTTCGCTGGATTCACTCACCGTTTCGTTGGAAAGGCATTAGGTGCCACCATGTGGTTTTGGATGATGTACCGTGCTAAGCAAGACGGCCCTGTTCTTTTGGTAATGTCGCTTGATGAGATGTATTTAGTGTGTTTGTGTATTGACATTTTGTGTCTATTTAGGGCTGGAGACATCCTTGGGATCACCATGGAGACGATCACCACGACGAACACCATTAAATACCGAATTTAACTATTTTATTATATATTTCTCTGAATAAAAGCAAAATGGACAGCATCGCCCTGCGTTCGTTTGGACTAGTATACTATTGACGGCCTCTCGTTTGTCTCTTGAATCGTGTCTCTCTTCGCATGCGTCTATCATTGAAGGAATCAGTACACAAGCCAGCCTTTACATGCGGATCTCATCATCATCACTCACCTAATATTTCTCTCCTGGGCTACTAACAATTTCTCCAGCTCATCATTTGACAGCATGTCCATGTGCGGAACCCATTGTTTGGCTTCTTCAATCGACCTGAACCCGCTATCCAAATGTGTACGAATTTCGCCATCCATCATAAACTGTTTGAAGCAAATATTAGAACCTCTACAACAAAACTCGCCCAAGCATCCTACCTCATCCACATATTGCTTTTTATGCAGCAGTAGTTGCTCTCGGATAGCATGCGATATGATGGCAACATACTCTCCACCCACACCAAGCTCTGATGCCAATTGACGACTAAACACTTCGGGGGCATCCGTCTTTTCGTTGTGCGCTTCCCATTCAAATTGGTCTCTGTAGTTGACTTTGCCTACCTGCAAATCAAGCTTTGCATGTGGCCTGTGTTAGTTTGTAGTCGATATCCAGCGCAAATGTATGCACAGCTACTTACGTTGATAATCACCCGCGTATGCTTTGACGGCAGTTCTGCTTGGCTGTAGCTTTCAAAGTCGTTGATTTGCGCACGAATGGACTCTGCAATAGGCTGGAGAAATTTGTGGATGGGCAAATCAAGATCCTGACACAGCATGATGGCAAATTTGTCAGGCGTCAAGTACTCTTCATTCAAATTCCACAGAAACCTATCTCGCAGCTTGATAGAGTCAATATCAATGTCGAGTCGAATAGGCACTAAATTCTCCTCTGTTTCTGAGATTTTGCTTAAATCATAAGATGAATACACCATCTCGTTCTTTTGGCGAATCACTCTGGGCCAATCTGGCGGTGGTGGAGGTGCCGCAACGCCTGGCAGAGTGTTGCGAGCTGCTTCATTTGCAGTAGCATTCCTGTCACTTGTGCCAGCAGCCGTCCTTTTGGTGTTATTTTGGCTCACGTCTTGGTCCGTATCGTCATCTTCGTCTTCGTCAGATTCCTCCATCATGTGGTCAAATTCATCCTCTGATTCATTTCCTCTGAAACGCGTCTTTTTAGGCACATAGGATTCAGGCAGCAACAATGCATTGTCGTCAGAATGCTTCAGCCGTGCAGGATAAGTTGAAAAGACGCCTTGCGTTCGCTCTGATGGCATGACATTCGACATGAGCGGATACGCTACCTGGGGGTGGAATACTCGCTGCTGCTGCTGCTGTTGCTGTGGTTGTTGCTGTTGAAACTGTTGCATCAAATGGGGTGGAATTGTAGTGTTTTGCATTTTGATTAATTCCAAAGAAAAAAGACTTGAAAAAGGGGGTTGAGGCTTTTCATTTATTTATATGTGATGGAATATGGTGTGCACATACTATTGACATGATCTTCAATTTTGACGGTGCTCTCGTGTATAACACGCTGTGGCAATTGCAAGACATGCTCTTTGACAATGCCGCAAATACATGGCGACATTTCTTGATTCAGCCACGGTTAATTCACTGCAAAGCAAAAGACAAAAGAGTGAGACCTTGAAAATACATCCTACGACGTTTCTGATGAGTGCTATTCGACCCTCTAAATAAAGCTCTTGAAAGAACCCGTCTATTTTATTCTAGTTTGATGATTTTACATTATTAAAGTATTTGGGAGCCGCCAACGGTAACCAGGCAGACTGTATAGCAGACACACCTCTCACATAGTGCTTTGTGGTAAACACCAGTTCATTGTACAGGATACCCTCCACACGTTTGCCAAACATGGCCGAGCCTGGGTGGATCTTCACCAGCTGGCTGCCTGCAACACTCTTGTAAGATCCGTCTGGTTGCAGCAGGGCAGTGTTCTGGAAGAACCCGGTCAAGAAGCACTTGAGGACGTTGTCGGTGTCCGATCCACATGTGCTGTTGGGATTCATGTCGATTCTCTCGCAGAAACGAATCAACTGGTCTCTAACTTCCAGCGCAATCTTGATGTTTCTGTTGTTGATGAAGTTTTCTTTGCACCATTCGATATCACCCTTGACTTCCCAGTACGACTTTAGCACATTCAAGAGCGTCAGATGATCACCGTCGGGATGAAGGAACTTCTTCCTGGCTTCGGATGCCTGTTCGCGCTTATCGGACGGTGTGAAAAAGATAGAGTCGACAGACAGAAGCGAGATGATGGCGATGACCTCCAAGGAACAGCCATAGTCTTTGGATTGGATCAAGACTTTGGAGTAAGTGGGATCCAGGGGGAATTCTGCCATTTGCTTGCCAAGATCAGAGAGATTGCCCTTGTCGTCAATGGCGCCCAATGCATACAGCTCCTCTAAGGCACGCACCAGTGATGCCCTGGAAGGGCGGTCCATATAGTCAAACTCCAATACATTCTCAATGCCAGTTGCCTTGAGTGATAACACCGCAGCTGCCAGATTACAGCGACGGATTTCAGGCACAGTATCATCCTCCAACTCTCTAAATGCACCCTCTGTGTACAAACGATAGCACACGCCAGCAGCTTCTCTGCCAGCACGACCTGTACGCTGCCATGCCGAACTCTTGGAGATGGGATGCAGCAGCAGTGACTCTACGCCAATCTTGGGGTTGAATCCTCGCAGCTTGGCCAATCCGCAATCAATGACATATTTAATGCCTGGAATAGTGATACTGGTTTCCGCAATGTTGGTGGATAAGATAACTTTGCGGGTGTTTTCAGGGGCTGGATCAAACACCTTCTGTTGCTGCGATGGTGGGAGAGCAGCAAACAAAGGGCATGCTAGTAGGCGCTGCTGCTGAGGACGTAGTTGAGCAGAATATTCATTGACGAGCGCTGTCAAGCTTTCAATTGCATCTTGACCGGGCAAAAACACCAAGATATCTCCCTTGGGGTTATTGACATGGATCTGGAATATGCTCACCAGACAGGCATCCAAATAATCTGCTTGTGGTTCGACTGTAAACATGGTATCCACAGGGTATAATCGACCGGACACATACAGGATCTTTGCATTGTTGAAGAATTCGCTAAACTTTTCGGCATCCAGAGTGGCACTCATAATGACAATCTTGAGCGGCTGGATAGATGCGTCTTCCTTGTGCTTCTCCAATCTCACTTTTTGGATCTTCTTAATCATACCAAACAGCATGTCGGTTCGAAGTGTGCGTTCATGCGCTTCGTCCAACACAATCACCTTGTAGCGCAGTAGTAATTCGTCTGATAAAATCTCTCGAAGCAGCATACCGTCAGTGAGGTATTTGATGATGGTTTGTGGACTGGAGGTATCGTCAAAACGCACTGTGTAACCCACTTTTCCTCCTAGTCTTGTCATTGTTTCTTCAGCGACACGCTTGGCGAGATTGACAGCTGCTACTCGACGAGGCTGGGTTACTGCTACACTGCCAATCTCTTTGGATGCCAGCCCTGCTTCAATCAAAAACTGTGGGATTTCTGCACCCACAATAATGAGTCGATCCATCCAGGCGTTTACATACAAGAAAGCACTTACGGGTTGTCTTGCCAGATCCAGTTTCTCCCATCACAATCACTGTATCGTTTTCTTCTAGACATTGGATGATAGCATCACGACCTACATTGCAAACTGCGTAAGCCATTGTGTTTACCTGAACAGACGCTCGATAAATACCTGTGTAAATGGGTAATTGCTTTCTGAATGCCAGCATCTCTTCCTTCTTTTGTACGAAATCAGCATGGCTCAAACGTTTTGTTTTGGCATTGAACTTGTCCTTCTTGTTGTTGTTGTTGTTGTGCTTTCTCTTTTTGTTCTCGGTTTTCGAGTCTTTGAACTCCCATTCGGCTTCGTTTGCAGCGTCCTTTTCGTGAAAATCGACAACTCTCTTCATTTTTTAGCTTGGTGTGTAGTGTGGAAAAAGGATTGCTTATAATTTTTTCGACATTTTTTTTTTTCTTGTCAATCCGAATGAGCAGTGGTCACAAGTATGTCCTCCCTGTATCATCAAGATCTTACTAAATTGTAGAGCTTCTATACCAAATCCCTTCAATCAAGGATAATATCTTCACCATATCATCCATGATTCAAAAAAAAAGTGTCAGACAGCAAACTGCTGGCAGAATTTGACAATGCTAGATTCGCTCTCATACACACAGATCAGAATAAATATCCTTCTTTTCATTGAATAATTGAATCGAGGCAAAAATTAGTTATTAGCGCCACTATGGTGAAGCTGCAAAGGGTAGCGGCCAACAATGTATTTTCTATGCTTCAAAAAACAACTTGACGCAAGAAAGGATCCTATTGTACCATATAGATGGCGAATTTATGAAACATTTGAACACTGATTTCCCTTGTCAGAAGCCGTGTAAAGCCTGGCATTTGCCTTGAACTCCTTTGCAATCGCATCGTTTCTGATCAATAATCTCTCATCTCTGCTGGCGTGTGTCTCAAAGGAGCAAGCATAGCCTGGCCATTTGCACAAGACATCTGAAATTGAGGCAATGTCAAACTCGATCCAAGCTTCTTGCGTGTCTCTCTTGTGCGCATAATGTACCGTTTGGCTAGATGATAAACTAGTACAGACTATCAAACTGGATGTTAATAAGCACAATGTTCAGTGAGCAGCCCTCAAATCTATTTACCACTGTAAAATTAAGAGTTTAAATTGCTTGTATCTCGTTAACGAAGCGCGATCTCGGCCTCAAAGCAGGTGCGATCGTGTTCTACGGCCTGACATTAGGCTATGGATCACTTTTCAGTGATTTTTTGGGGATCGAGTTGATTATCGATTTTGCCCTTGTACTAGCAAGGGAAAAATTGATGATTTTGAATGATGAAGATTTTCATCTCGAAAACGATGTTTTCTACTAAGGTAATCCTAAGCTCAAAACAATCGTAGAAGCGCATTGGATCATGTAAAAGTGTCTTTTGATCAATTTATTATAGTGTTTGTAGACGTTTCCTCCAAAAACGTGTTTTGCATTTTTTTACAGTGGCTCTTCACAGACTCGAAGAATCACTGTAGAACTAACACCATTGGATTCCTCGTTCAATTTTACATGCAAAGGATTAGAGAAATACATGTTGTTTCAGTAGAAAAATATTGTGTAATTGCCCTTGAGAGGTTTTCGGATGTCCAGACGGACGATCTGGAGGACCAGTGGAGCAGCAGCCTTTGAAATTCAATCCCAGCTAAAGCTGGATTTTGCCCTAGCAGCTACCCTTTGTATGTAAAAAGACACTATATAGACGTCTAATTGCTCTCACTACGCTGAATCTCTGCCGCTGTCACCCCTTAAGTCCCAATTGTATGTTGTTGCATTTGGAAATCTGGCCTGTGAGTATACATGTCAAGGGTCTCTCCTCGTTATTGGGCACGTTTCTTTGGTACAACAGACGACAGTTTCGGTGATAACTTATGTTCTGCTATGGCTTTTTGAGCCGCATCGACATGGATTGGCTATATTTGACATTAATTTATAGAGAATCAAAAAGGTCCTAAATAGCTACTATCAATGATGATAAGGTTGAATGGTAGAAAGGTGCAAAGGTGCATCCTATTACTGCTGTTGAGCCAATGAGAGCATCTTGTCTGTAAGTTGCGTTAATAATGACTCTGGATATCAGCTCAGTTGCATTACTATAGGCAGTCAACATTGAGCTCAAGATATGCTATGAATCCGCTCACAACAAGTTGCTTGTTATCTCGAGTTATGTGTTTTCTGTATTGTGCTAAACATGTCAATCTTATTTTGGTTGCACAGGAATAAGGGCTTAAGCAGAATATACACATAAAGCATATGGTAATACAGAAGCTATAGCTGTTAATCCCAACATACACATCAGATCTGTTGAAAACGCCATAGAGTGGATCTCGTATTGATTATCTGGAAGATCCTGCAGATTCATGCAGGCACCTGGATTCATTTCGGATGTTTATATTTCCGTTTTGATTATGTGATGAGAGTGGTGCTCTGATGTTGGGGTAATCCTTTACAATGAATATGTACAACTTTGCTCTCTTTTATTATTGCACGTTCAAGGAGTGAATATATGAGGTTGGATCAACCGTTGGTTATATTGCACTTGGTGCTCAAATGAGGCTCCGTTTGTAAACAGCCTGTTTGTCTCATCATCACTATAGTTTATAACCACATCATCTTGAAATGATGTCTGACTGACAAAGACCCTCTGCTAGTCCCCACAATCAGCGACACAGCTGCAGCTTGGGATCATTGGGCGATCTAGATTCATATCATGGACATGAATGAAACCCTATCAAACTCAAGTTCTTGGCTCTCGTAAACTACCTAACTTTTTTCAGTTAAAAGGGGTCATTTTATATGAGCTGAAGATTAAACCGTGTATTGGATGATGACATGCTTTCATTTCGTTGAAGCAATTTGTGGGTTTGTATAAAAGCCTGTGTTCCCAAACGTCCCTCTCTTTCATTTGAAAGCTTAAATTCCTATTTTTATACTCTTTTTTTTTTTTTTTTCTTTTCCTCTTTTTTTTCTTTCTCTCTTTTTGTTTTGTATCATGTATCATCCTACCTATTCTCTAGGCAGGAAGAAGAGCACGCGCAAGGCAACGATGGCGGCGTCAACTAGCAAGTCAGTGTCGTGGATGGCCATGTTGTTTCTTGTAACCATTATTTGTGGTACAACAACAGCCATTGTCAATGCAGAAAAACTGGAGCAAAAGAACGAGTACATTTTGGAGTTCAATAGCATCGACGACACCACAGCATTTACCCAACAACACACAGGCAGCATGCATGTGCGCTATACCTACAACAGCGAGCTGCTCACAGGCACTGCCGTCGAATTCAAAGACGACACAATGGCAGAACAGCTACTCAAACACCCCAACATCAAAAGATCTTGGCCCATTCATCACCGTGCTCATTTACACGCCCCTGTGCCTGATTTTCAAA
This sequence comes from Mucor sp. M7501, assembly GCA_037040325.1. Taxonomy (NCBI): domain Eukaryota; kingdom Fungi; phylum Mucoromycota; class Mucoromycetes; order Mucorales; family Mucoraceae; genus Mucor; species Mucor sp. M7501. Next base: position 15,818 of record JAXQGS010000208.1, on the reverse strand, counting down.
ATAGCGATAGCGACAGTAACGAGGCTCAAGTCAGCGAAAACGATACCACAGTTACAACATTTGCACCACAGAAAGCGGTTCGTTAAAGACAGAATTCACAAATTGGCATGGCTTTTTTTCTGACAACCTCAATGTAGAATACAATCCCTTTATTGACCCAGGCCTACTCCAAGTTCCAAGATTTGAAATCCAATGGCTCCGGTGTTAAAATTGGCATCATTGATACAGGTACAAGCATCAATGCAGCCGATATACATGTAGAGATGATTCAAGGCACTCACCCTTTTTAACTCAGGCGTTGACTACACTCATCCTGCACTCGGCGGATGCTTTGGAAAGGGCTGCAAATTTGCGTATGGGTATGATTTGGTGGGCAACAATTACAATGGCAGTACAAGCTCCATCGTGGAGAGTGATGATCCCATCGACAACTGTCCAGCCAACTCAAGTAATGTCATGCCAAACAGGGTCAAAAAGTTGTCATACTCAACTCACTTGAAATCAATATATAGCTTCGGCAACTGGGCATGGCACATTTGTCTCTGGTATCATTGGCGCCCAAGATCTCGTCTATGTAGGCTCACTATATATATGCTCTGAGAGAGAAAAAAAAAGCTATTGTACTGACGCATATTCTCATATGATAGAATTGGACAGGTGTAGCTCCTGGTGCAACTTTGGGCATGTGGAAGTAAGTTTTTGCGTATAACAGCTAGAAAACCCGAATAGCAAGATTTACACATTCTATTTTTAACAGAGTCTATGGCTGCAATTATGCAGGTTCACCCAACGATGTTATATTAAAGGCAATGGAAATGGCCTACAAGGTAAAATCCTATATATAGCGTCATCACATGGTTGTATATTTAATTTTAGGATATTACATTTAGGCTGGCATGGATGTGATCAGCATTTCTCTTGGTATTAGCGGAGGTTGGCAAGAAGATGTGCTATCAGTGATGGCAGATAGATTGGTGTCCAAAGGAGTGCATGGTAGGTTGGGATCTAGGTTGCTGCTGCTGCTGTAATAAACTAATGCATATTACTACAGTGGTTACCGCAAGTGGTAATAGCGGCACAAGTGGCATCTTCTTAACTGCTTCACCTGCCAGTGGTGAAAACGTCATTGCTGTTGGTTCCACTATGAATGCACATGTACCTGGATACACGTTAAAATTGATCCCATCCAACAACAAAAAGGACTCTATCGACATTACGTACCGCACATTCGTCAACACGGCACTCACCCTGAACGCCACACTCCCCATCATTCCAACTGGCAAGGAGTTCAATCAAGAGAACGATGCTTGCAAAGATCTCGGCGATTCAGACAAGTACAGCAACACCATTGTCTTGATCCATCAAGGCGGCCATTGCGACACGCTGACCAAGGTGAAACATGCTCGTTCTGCAGGCGCCAAAGCAGTTGTCTTGTACACAGATGCCAGAAACGCAACGACTTCGTTCGAGACCCTCACCGCTGCTGTATTGCCTATTGCATTCGTCAATAACGACGACGGAGAAACCATCTATAAGGCAGTGCATCACAGCAAGAAGCAAGCCCTCAAGGCACACTTTACCAACACGCTTGTAGCCATGGAAGCACCAGAAGGCGAAGCAGATAGCATCTCTAGCTTTTCTACTCTCGGTCCTACCAACGAACTGCAATTAAAACCTGAATTAGTTGCAGTAGGAGGTAACGTATTTTCTACTGTGCCTAGGTATCAGGGCTCCTATCGATTCGCATCAGGAACTTCCTTCAGTGCCCCCTACGTGTCTGCCAACGTAGCACTCTTTCTCTCCAACTGTCAGCACAGCAAGCAGAGTCCAGATTTGGTAAAGAACGTCTTGATGAACTTTGCTAGTCCAGGTACGGATCTTTTGTTCTTTTTTCATAATCCACGAGATATTACTTTCTAATTAACCACAATTGCATTCACTCACACGTTTCGCTACTATAGTAAAGGGCCCCATCTCCGCTTCACATTATGGCGATTCCCCTATTCGGCAAGGTGCTGGGGTGGTTGATGTCGCACAGGCCATACACGGTTTTGAGCAATTCCACGTATCACCTGCCAAACTCAGTTTAAACGACACGGCACACTCTCACTTATTGGAGCACCAAGAAATCACAATTTACAACCATGATGCAACAACGCTTACATTCAATATATCGCACCAACCCTCCCTGACGGCTACAGGCTACGCTCTCGGCCAGAAACATCCGTCTTATACGCCAGTGGAACCCATTGGACTCTATGCAGGCAATCAATCCTCGGTGGCGACATTGCAGTTTGATAAGACTTCATTGGTAATACCTGCCGGAGAAGCACGCAAGGTCCGTGTCCACATCAAACCTCCGAGCAAGACCTTCAGCCTGCAAGACCACGTCTTGTACGGCGGATACATCATGGTGTCTACTACGACCACTGACGCCAAGGCATCTGTGCCTTATTTCGGCATGATTGGCAACATGAAAGACCTCCCCGTCTTGGACAGATCCAGCAAGCCATCGCCAGCAGCGCCCTACCAGTTCCCTGCGATTGGACTCACCAACGGCAACTCTACTGTAAAGGACGGCTCTACTGGCCACTTTAACATGACATACTATCCAGATCTGAAAGTGGCCACTGGCGGACCCTATATTCTCGCCAGATTACTTACAGGTACAGCATTACTTCAGGTCCAGATCATAGACAAAGAAAACCAGCATATAGGCGACGTGCCCATGACAGAATCTCGCCGCTACATGATGCGCAACACGCTCGGTATCACTGAATATTCTACCTCGTTCTATTCGTGGTATTGGTCAGGGGAATACACGCCCAAAAATAGCAGCGCCTCAGCCGAGCCAAAGCTGCTGCCTTCTGGCGAATATCGACTCAGGATCAGAGCCCTCAGGGTGTTTGGCAGCGCCGAAAACGGCCATGATTTCGACACCTGGACATCTGCTAGATTAAAATTAGAAATCAACACAAAATAAAAATGTAATCCGCGGAATTCCTCATTATTGCATGTCGCACGAAATCTATTTTTGCCTGCAATTTCACATTATGAATTAGACAACCCCGCTATCCAAACTTATTTACAGACGTATTATAAATAGGGACAACATGAATTTCTCGCTCTTCTCTCTTCTTTCCACCAACCTGCATCCACAAAATGACCATTTCATCCCTCTTGCCTGTAAACGACGCTGAGCTCCAAGCCCTCAAAGACCACTACGAAGCCAACGGCCAGGGCCACGTCTTTCGTTTCTTTGACGAATTGGAGATTGAGCAGCAAGCCCAGCTTTTGAACCAACTCGTAGATCTTGATGTAGAGCGCCTGAATCAAATCTACACAAAGGCCGTGCAAGGCGCTGAGTCTGCTGTCCTCAACCAAGATGCCACATTCGAGCCCTTGCCTGAGTCCGTCTTTGAATCTGTCCTCAAGGCTCCTCAACAGCAGCTCAAGGAGTGGGAAACCGTCGGCCTCTCTCAAATTGCCCAAGGCAAGGTGGCTGTCATCCTCATGGCTGGTGGCCAAGGCTCTCGCTTGGGCTCCTCAGACCCCAAGGGCTGCTACAACATTGACTTGCCCTCAAAGAAGTCTCTCTTCCAGCTCCAAGCTGAGCGCATCTTGCGTCTCCAAGACATTGCGCGTCAATATCAAAAGCCCTGCCAACTCAAGGACTGCATCATCCCTTGGTACATTATGACCTCTGGACCTACCAACGGCCCCACCATGGAGTTCTTTGAATCCAACAACTACTTTGGCCTCAAGAAGGAGAATGTCATCTTTTTCGAACAAGGTAAGCCCCATCTTTGATTGTGAGGGAAGGAGGGGGGGGATATTTATGCCATAGTTGCGTGTCTATGTACATGTGTATATATACACACCGATTAGGGCATAAATATTTAGTGCTTGTTTGTTTACGGACTAGACCAACTAACAAACAAATTCTTGATACTATTCAGGCACACTTCCTTGTTTGACCATGGACGGTAAGATCATCTTGGAAGCAAAGGATAAGGTAAATTGGACATTGGGCGGCGTGGGTTGAATTAAAACTGACCATCTTATCTCTGGATTAGGTTGCTATTGCTCCTGATGGCAACGGTGGTATTTACGCTGCTGTCCAAAACAAGGGCATCATCAAGTCTTTAAAGGAGCGCGGCATTCTCTACTCTCACTGCTACTGCGTCGACAACTGTCTTGCTCGTGTTGCTGATCCCGTCTTCATTGGCTACTCTGTATCCAAGGGAACCGACTGTGGTGTTAAGGTTGTACGCAAATCTGCCCCTGAGGAGCCTGTTGGCGTTGTCTGCGTTCGCGATGGCAAGTATGGTGTGGTTGAGTACTCTGAGATCTCTCAGGAGCTCTCTGAAAAGCGCCAAGCTGACGGCGAGCTCGCATTCTGTGCTGCCAACATTGCCAACCACTTTTTCTCTACCGAATTTTTGGAACGTGTGCCCTCTTTTGCCTCTCAACTCGAATATCACATTGCCAAGAAGAAGATCAAGTACGTCGACGAGAATGGACAAACTGTTGCACCCAAATCCAACTCTGGCATGAAGCTCGAGTGCTTTGTCTTTGATGTGTTCCCCTTTGCTCAATCCTTCTCAGTGCTCGAAGTCGATCGCAAGGACGAATTTTCACCCCTTAAAAATGCCCCTGGAACAGGTGTTGATTGCCCCGAAACATCCAGAAGAGATGTTGTAGCACAACACGTGCGTTTTATTGAAGCTGCTGGTGGTAAGGTGGAGCACGAGGGCGATTTCGAAAAGCTTGAGTTCGAGTTGTCTTCTTGGGTATCTTACTCTGGTGAAGGTCTCTCTGAAATCGTTGCTGGAAAGACAATCAAAACACCTGCCGTCATTGAAACTAAGGAGGATTTGATCCGTTTGGCTCTCTAAATAGAACGACACAAACAAAACAAAACAAAAAGTTCTTCTCCTATAGATATTCCTCTCTTCTTCTGTACAGAATCTCTCCTCCTCCTGCTCCATCCATCCCTCCCTTCCTCCCTCATAATTTTGGTTTAAATCAATCAATTTTACTATTTTTGTTTATTTTTTCCTTATACCTGCAAAATTTCCCCCTTTTTATCCTCTAGTTTTGATGAAAATAAAGCATTATTATTTGTATCAATCATCATATTTGAATCCAACTTTGTTGCCGTGTTAAAAGCGTGCGGTAAGGATGTTCAAGATGGAGCTGCATAATCCAGGCGAATCATCATTGCGACACCATGATGTGCTATGCTGCATTGAGGGTCTGATCTGTCGGGTTCTTCAATGATTGACCCGTTGATCAGCAGGCATCACTTTCAAGCTTCAAACAAAAGCGCAAAAAGTACAAATACTCTTTGTTAGTATAAAACATTTAACATGATGCTTTTATTGTAACAGAGTGTCTAAGTGAGGAAGAGAAGCGAGGTAGAATACAAGAGGGATTAAATATTAATAAGGGAGGGGGGGGGAAGATGCAAAATGATAGATGATTAGTAAAAAGTAGTAGTAGTAGTAGTAGTATTAATGTAGCTTGGGATCCACAACATCGTAAGCAGGCGGCAGCTCATCGGATCCAGAGCTCTGGCGGTGAATGACTGTAGGACGATGTTGTCCATCTCTGATCTTCATCCAGTCGTTGCTGCTGCATTTTCTCTTCTTTTTGTATTCCAAATAGCATGGACACATGAAGAAACCAGTGGGCTTGGTGCTGGAGTCTGACATGTCATTTTCATCAATCACAGAATCGTGCAGGAGAGCTTCTTCGTAGGTGGGCAAAGCATTGTAATCTTCCTTGAGGCGACAATCCAAGATGGTGATGGGGGTTTCTAAGCGGATATGAGTTCTAGCATGGCCTCCATCATCAGCTAGTGCAGCGACTTCAATGTGGATCTTGAGCGTATGGCGAATGCTGATTTCTGAGAATGTGGATGTGTGATTGAGGTGCACGCAATTGGGCAAGGTGAATACAAGGCGGTGGTGAAATGGCCCTTCATCTAATGGGATGTGTGCATTCTTGACGCCGAGTGCACGACGCATTTCTTTCAATGACAGTTCAGGAACCAAGCCATGTGTCGATGTGAATGCTGGATCAACACAACTGGTGACATTAGCCAGTGTTACCTTAAAGTCGTGCAATTCACATCTACGGGCCTGGAACTCTGGAAGACGATACACTCTTTTTTCCGTCAGTATGACAGAAATACTTTCTATAAAGACGTGCTTTCGGTTGGGTGACAAGGAGATTGAAATGGGAAACTGGGTGCCAGAGGATACGTTTGATTTCTCAATGCAAATGGATGCATCGCAAACATCGAGTTGTCTTTCAGAGGTGATGGAGGTGGTGGGCAATGAATTGGCTGTGAGTGCGTTGTCAGACCAGTTGGGCGTGCGAAGCAGCAGAATGTCTCGTCGACAGCGTAATTTGGTGGCGCCCATGCCAACTCGATGCACAGAGGCTGACAAATAGTAGAACACTTTGGCCATGTCGTCTTCGATCGTTTCAATGAGCTGATTGGAAAGCAAGAACTGGAATGGCCAGCGATGTACACCCGCTTCTAGCACGCCTTCGTGCTTGGGCGGATTCTCTGGGAATGATTGCAAGAGAATGTTTTGTTCGTGAATGATCTTTTCGTGGTATAATTTGGTCTTTCGAGCTCCAATGCCTGTACGATGCTGAAATGAGTGTCTGCATTGCGTCAATTGAGTGTATGCATACCTTCAGGCCATAGACTGTATGACTTTCCAACAAACTTGATTGCCACTCGGGAGATGGCTACGGGTCTGGTCAAGACAATGTTCACTTCTCCTTGGAGGACATGGGTAATCTTATCATCGGATGTTCCTCGAAGAATGACGACGGGCTCTGCAAGATCAATTGTGAGTTGCTTTGCTCCAGAAAAGAAAGGAACAACTACTGGCATGTTTGCTAATGTCAATAGTAGGTATGATGTGTTATATGTATAGAGTGAGGAAAAAGACAGACTATGACGATTCCCATTCCAAACCATGGTTTTATAAAATATTTCTTGATTCGGGATTTGTAAAAGCGCTGTCAAGGTGGCACTGTTTGGAACAAACATTGGCCCGAGATGGCGGGAGAACAGCAAAAAGGAGCTTCTAGACATGGACACTAGCGAATCAAACAATGTGAAATTAGCGCTCACCTTGAATGTTGAGATGGTTGATATGCAACAAGTTCTATCTCGATTTGCGCTGTAAACTTGATACCAAGACCACGCTAAAAACATTGCTATCATTTTCTAACCGTTATGAGGAAACTTTTGATAGGTAGAATTGATACATTTGAACATCTTAAGCAGGCTGCAGATTTTATTTCGTGTGCTCACAAGACCGACGATCTCGACCCCTTCAAAAACTCAGGGTAACAGGCCCTTTTGTTTCTGTCATGTTCCTGAAACCTGACAATAATGGCAAAATTTGTATAGATGAAATTTTTCCATATAATGAATTCAACACAGTGACTTTTGGCGAAAACTAGTGTACTACATGTGTCCAAAAGATTTTCTCACTTGAAATTCTCATCAGCGTTAGCACGGACAATCTTATTACAAATGATGGTGTCTCCACATTTTGCGAATGCTTACTTTGAAATCGTGTGATAAATTTAGAAATTTTGGAAACTGAGACCAACATTTGGGTTCAAGTGCTTGCAAAAGGTACCACATATCCTTTGCGCAATCGAATGATTTGCAGCTGATGATTTGCTTAATTCGACGGATCAGCAAAGTCAAATGGCTACCGATTTAGTTTGATGATATTTAAAGCATGATTCAGATCGCATAGACCTTATAGTTGACATCTGAATTCAAGAAACGTGCCCATTAACGAGGAGAAACCCTCAACGTGTGTACTCAAATGTCAGATTTCAAAATGCAGCAACATGCGGTTGGAGTCTACAGGGTGTCTTCGGTAGATATTGAGCATAGCCAAGTCAATTAGACGTCTACAGTGTCATAAAAAGTGGTTGTCAGGGCAAAAACACAGCCTGGCTGGGATTGAATTTTAAATGCTGCTGCTCCACTGGTCCTCTAGATCGTCCATCTGGACATCCGAAAACCTTTCAGGGGCAATTACACAATATTTTACTACTAGAACAACAGGTATTTCTCTAGACCTATACATGCAAAATTGAACGAGGAATTCAGTGGTGTTAGTTTCAAAGTGATTCCTCGAGTCTGTGAAGAGCCACTGTTGAAAATGCAAAACACGTTTTTGAAGGAAAGGTCTACAAACACTATAGTAAATTGATTTTAAGACACTTTTACATGCTCCTATGCTTTTCTACGATTGTTTTGAGCATAGGAACACCTTAGTAGAAAACTTCATTTTCAAGGCGAAAACGTTCATCATTCAAAATCATCAATTTTTCCCTTGCTAGTACAAGGCAAAATTTTCAAGAAATCGATGATCCACTCAATCCCCTAAAAATCTCTGAAAAGTGATTCATACCCTAATGTCAGGTCGTAGAACACGATTGCACCAGTTTTGAGGCCGATATTGCGCTTCCTTGGTGAGATATAAGCGATTTGAACACTTGATTTTACAATGGTAAATACATTTAAGGGTTGCTGACTGAACATTGCGCTTATTGTTTTGAGTTGGAAGCAGTTTTAGAGCATCAGAACAGCGTCAAGCAGTTGCTTTGAGCTAGTAGATACTTGCTGACACCGTTGCTCAACTTTTTTGCGAACGTCAAAAGTCGACTACAACACACATCTATTGAAGCAACCTGTTTATGTTGTATATTAAGAAACGATAAAGTATGCGTTGGACAAAATCCAAGTACTAATACCCACATACTACTAGCAGACGAAACGAATCAAGTAGGCATCTAAAGAACAAACGACCTTTATTATTGTCTAATGCTATTCATATCTGACCTGAGCTGTGTATACACATTCATTAAATTGTTGGTTTCAAAGTATTCTATTAATCTTGGTTCATCTTCTGTCCACTGTTTCAACACCTCGTCTATACGGTCCATTTGCCAGGTCAAATCAGGCTGATGGGTCGGTACATCGGGTTGTTTGACTCTGTTTGCTACCACGTGGGCCATCATATTCAAGAAGATGCGCCAATCCCAACCACTATGCACCATCAACAAGTTTTGACATTCCTGCAAAAACTCCATTGGAGACATGGTGCCCTGTAAGTCCTCGATAGCATGCTTGCAGTCATTCCAATCCTTTCGCAACGATGCATAGGTGAACATCAAGTTGCTTGCATTAATCCAATTGTGATTGATAGAAATGGCAGCACCGATATTCTCCACTTGATGGAACCAATTGGAGGGTACAAACACAGTTTCGCCATCCTTTTGGTATATCTCTATTTTCTTGGCCTGATCGAATTTTGTGAATTGCGTAGAGTCTACATCTCGTACATCGTACACAGCATTGTTGAATCTATCTTGATATAGTGATTCCTGTCCAGGTGGAAACATGGTCCATTTTTTCAAGCCACAAATGTTACTAGACCAAGAAAAGGATCTATAGACGTCTGCATGAAGTGGCGTGAATGTTGTATGGCCTCCAAAATACGCAAATCTGTAATCATCATCCCCCTTCTGTTGTAACCAGTATTCATTCAGCCAATCATCTGCATAATTATAGTTACAAAAAGTTGATTGAGTGCAGATTACATGCTATAATACCAACCTTCAAATAAATCAGGCACAGTATAAAACTTGTCATCCGGGAAAATCTTCTGCAGATGCAAATCTTTGAGATAATCAAGCGAAGGCTTTCCATCATCCTCTTGCCATTTTGCACAAAAGTCAGCAAATGACATTTCGGTGCGCTCTTGATCAGTGAAATGGCGCTTGTTGCATCGGGCTACTTGACCCTGAGCAGTGCCATACTGTTGACACAAATGCGTGTAATTGGGTTTATACGTGGGTCGATGTTGTATGCTCTCGTTGCTGTTGTCATTTGGCACTATCCATTCCTTGTTTGCCTTCCAACTGCGGGTGAAAGAAGGGCCAATAATGCATGGTTTGTTTGGTATAAGATGATTTTTCAGAAATTCATCATAGGTCGGTGGTATTTCATAGTAAGGGATGTCTAGTTCATTGTCTGCTGAACCCGCCATCATGATTAATGCGCTTTTTACATGTACAAAAGAGTTTTCACGTTTGTTTCTCGTCTCTCATATAGTCACACAGCAACGATGATGACGGTTTTTCATAAGCAAAGGCCCGAATGTTTGGTCAACTACTATATATTGATCCCATTACTGCCCTCCTAAAATTAGCCTCGCTCGCTGAAATAACGTTATGAGCTGATCTTTTTTTATCTCATGTGAACGCAGAAACTCCTTTGATACCCGAACCTTATATGTAATTATATTTGAGGGAACACTAGACATTGCATACATGCTTACTTGATTAGTATCGTTTTTTTTTTTTCATGTTGTGTAAGGAATGACTAAATCAAAAATAGAGCATATATCGTTTTAAGGACAGTTTGGAGCTGCCATTAATGCATGTAATATAAGTAATTTATATTACCATTGTTTAACGTAATCTTGATCCATACCTCGATTAGGATCTGTATTGGAAATCCAAGATGAGAGGATCTGATACTCCTTTTCTAGATGATTGAATACCTAAAACCCTGGCTCGTTTTATTGAAACAAAGCTAGAATAACCATGTTCAAATACACATTGGGATGACTTACAGTCAATTCTATGCAAATAGGCACTTCAAGTATATCATGAGATCATTGCCATAGTGTATTAGCGTTCTGGTCTTAATACCGTAGTAGAGAGTTGTTCGCTTACCGCCCAACATTGGAATTGTCAAATGTTTATTATATGCTTTAGAGGCAAAAAAACTTCAGTAGTAGCAAAACATCAATGACGAAGACGATGAGAAGGGCAGATAAAGAAAAGGAGTCCAACATAGAATCAAGTTTAGCCTGCTATAGCTCCAAAATCTATCGGTTTCATTGCCCTAATCATGTTGTCATTATTATGCGTATGGGTCCTAGCTAGCTCAAGGACAAATAGCAGAAGCATTGGGTATCATACCACTGCACCAACCTCACTTTAAGGAATAATAACGCATCCCAAGCCAATTGTCTGAACCAAATAAAGCATGCAGCACTATGATATTCAACTGATTTATGCTCTCACATGAGAGCAAACACTGCGCTTCCGCAATCAAGCAACGTTTTCCCCATTATCTTTTGTATGCGACCATCTCCAGTCAAATTGTACATGATTCTAATTCTAAGCGCTCCAATTTTAAATCTGTCTCTCTTGTGCCCAAATTCATTTGTGATTTCACCAATTTAATTTAACTTTTGCCAAATCAAAGTGACAAAATAAATGGTAATCACGCCTCATCTCCATGGATTAGGAAAAAAAATGCAGTGGCGTTGCACCGTGAAATTTGACACACTTGCACCACCACCAGTGTGTGCAGCCCAATATCGTACGGGATAAATTACGGCAATTAAATCCGAAAAACAACTAAGCAACTGGCACAATTTGAATCTCTCACACAGGTTTACCTTACTCCTTGCCAGAAAACAAGTAATTCATCCTCATGACAAGCAAGTACCAGTTGCCAAGTCTGTTTCACCGGCTTGCGAGCCAGCACAATTCGCATGTCAAGCACTTCATCGCACTCAGAGAGAAGAAGCAGTACAGATTGGATCATGGCAGCGTCATGATACAAGGCTTCAAGACAGTGCAAGAAGTTCGCGACCAGGGCATCCAATTCAAGGCAATGGTAGTGACCGCCAAGAAAGACCTGAACACAGAAACAGACATTCAATCTCCCTCTCTTCAAGTGGTGAAGCAACCTGAGCTGTTTCCAGCTCAACAATACTACGTGACCGACATCAATTTAGCAAGACGGATATTAGGCACTGCATCAAAGCCTGGTAATCATGACATCTTTGCAGAGGCCATCATTCCTCGCATCAAGGATGATGCTCAGATTTTCAGCCATGATCGCATCTTGGTGTTTGATCGAATCTCTGATCCCGGTAATTTAGGCACGCTGGTCAGAACAGCCAAGGCATTAGGATGGCAATCAGGATTAATTACTCATCATTCATGTGATCTCTACAATGATAAATGCATCCGTGCAAGTCGAGGCACCAGCCTTACCTGGCCGCATCGCACGGTAGATGCACATCAGCTGCTGGATCAACTGAAAGCTGAGGGATACACGCCCATTGTGGCCGACATGCTACCAAAGAACTCGTCCAATGCAGAGGTGTGGTCCCCCGAAAACCAGGCCAAGGCAGTGCCAGGAACAGGAGTGTGGTTTTGGAACCAACCGCCATCGCTGCTGCCCTCGATCAAGAAGATGGCATTGATCCTCAGCTCAGAGCACCATGGAGTAGACGGTGCGTTCTCCAATGAACTTCGGGTGTCCTTGCCAATGGATCCATCTGTTGAATCTCTGAATGTGGCGAATGCTGGCAGCATTTTAATGTCTGACTTGAATCGTCTAACATTGCCCAAACAAGTACAGGACAGGAGCTATAAATAGATTGGCCAATAAATTGCTAATTTCTCCATCTATTTATATCAATGTTACTATTTCCATTCCTCTTTTCTATTTTTCCCTTTTCTTTTTTTTTCTCTCTCTCTCTCTTTGTTCCCTAAACACCGTAATAAAGTTAAAGGTAATATAGAAGTGAATACAAGCAAACGAGGCTCACTGTGCTGACATGTACTGCAGATATACCCCTCTCTTTGTTAACATACTATGGGCCGCAAAAAGATCAGAATTCAACCCATCACCGATGACCGCAACAGACAAGTTACGTTCTTGAAGAGAAAGCATGGCCTCATGAAGAAGGCCTACGAGCTCAGCGTGCTTTGCAATTGCGAGATTGCATTGATCATCCTCAACAACTCCAACAACAAGCTTGTGCAGTATGCCAGCACTGATATCGATAAAGTCCTGATGCGGTATACAGAGGTTAGTGCCGTTTAGCTCTTTTATTTACAACGTATCAACAAAACAAACCCTATTTTAGTACGATGAGCCATACGAAAGCAAGTCGAACGATGATGTATGTATGCAATCCCACCTCGCGCTGCTTGTGCCCTACTAACCATGTGCGACACCTGTTGCAGTTTACGAATGCTAGCGAGAAGGGCGACGAAGACAACTCTCATGATTTATCTGATGCAGACGAAAGAGATTCATATCAGATTGTTCAGTCCCAACAGTATCAGCCGAGCCCTGCACCGATGATGGATTACAATGCTCCTCCTCCCCCACCACCTCCAGCAGGAGCAACAGCAGGAGATCCAAATATGGTTCAACGTCAAATGCCACCGTATGAAATGTATCCAATGTATATGGTAAGTTTTACATTCTGTCCAATGGTATAATTCACTCATGTCTATCCCTCAGCCAAACCCAAATTATGCACCACAGCATCCACAACAACGGCCAATGATGTACGCTCCGCTCCCACCTCCACACCATCAGCAAGTGATAGTGCAAGGACACAATGCAATGACTTACCCATCTCCACCTCAGCCAATGTACGTACAGCCTCCACCTCAACATCACCACCAACAGACGGCCAAAGAAAACTCGATGCCTCCCCCCTCGCAACCAATGCCAATCTCGTCTCCTTCGTCAGAGCTAGATGTCAAGAATGATGGCGCAAAGAGACCAAACCTAAGAGTGCAGATCCCAAATGAAAGCCCTGAGCCTAGTAGCTATCACCCAGATCAGCGTGCTCAGCAGCAGCAGCAGCAGCAGCAGCAACAGCAGGCACCACCACCACAGCAACACTCACAGCAACAGGTAGGCATGCATTTTGATAAAAGTTGACATTGTATATACTAACTCGAGTTCAATTAGATGCAATCAAATCGATCTACCGCATCTGCTGCTGTTGGTCCACCTTCTGCTTTGCCGTCTCAATTTGCTCAAAACTTGCCATCGCCATCTACATTCTACCCGGAATTCTATCAACAGAATGAACTGCCTAGCCCACTGAACTTTTCTGCCACACCTACAAATCCAGGTGCGTTTCATTGGCCATCGAATGCCAGGGATTATCGACCATCGCCTCTCAGTGTTCGACCTGAATCAAATGGGGGAGCACCGCCTCCAGCAGGAGGGTAAGTTTTCGCTGTTCATTTGCTCGACATGTATGCTAAGCAATTCCTTATTAGGTCCTATGAAAAGAGATCCTATCCGTATGCTGAGCATCCCCCTACGACATCCAAGAAACTCAAGGTTGAGACATGAGCACGACACTGAAAAACTCAATTTCATAGATTTTCTTTGCCGCACCCACATTCTGTAATATATTCCCCCCTCCTCTTCCTCTTATCTATTTTTACACTCTCTCTCTTTTCTCACACCCAAAGCATAAATTACTCATATTTCATCGAATAAATTTTTCTTGTTTCTCTTTTTTTCTTTTCAACGCTCACTTTACTAATAACATGACTTACTCTGTTCGTCTCAGTGGAACTGTGCTATCCTCTCTACTGTACGAATGTGCAAATTCGAAAACTGACATTGTGTGTGTGAAGATGATCCAGACAAAGAGAGTGACAACTAAACTAATTTCTGTGCTCTAGGAAGGCTTCTTCTTAGGCGTGCTCTCGCGCAAAACAACACTTACAAATGACGATTCCTCTGAACAGGAATATGAACGACGAGATGACTTCATCATCATTCATGGCTATCAGATACTAAAGGAAAAGCCCTACGATGATCAAGGGAACATTAACACGATCCTTGTGAAAGCTCAACAAAGAGACATTTCATCTATTGTGGGATATTTCAAATTTAGAAGACAAACCGATGTAGCACTGTCAGTTCGAGATCAGTTATGGATGCAATCCTATTCGCAAAATATACGAAATGGCTGCATTGCCATCATATCATCTACGCTCAATAACGCTTTGGCCGATAAGTCGACGCACAACTACGAATTCGCTTTTTGGGATATGAAATCATCAGCTTCAAAACTACCAATTAATATCACAAATATGACGGAAAGCACACTTGGATACAAGAATTTTATGTCAAATACACCGTACAAATTAACAGAGGGGTCTAGGTAAGGTTCTTTATATTTGCATTGTAGGAGATACATGTTGTTTGACTCTTTGTGTAGCAATTGTACTCTGGCTAATACCACACCAACCAGCCTTATCGTCAAAGAGTATGACAACATGTATCAACAGTCAGTACAAGCATTAAGGACAGCAACACATAGAGTCGCCGAGAAGGAAGCAGAGTTAGAGAAACTAAAGAAGGAGATAGAAGATTTGCAGCATGGCAATAAACGCTTTTAAACTGTGGATTGTTCATTTGTGATGGCAAATTTAAACAATAATAAATGCCAACTTGATAAAGATAGTTTATTATCAAACTGACAGGTGTAAAGTAAACTGCTGTTGTATTTCTACTGCCCAGGTAGATGATCTTGTATACTACGATGATGGATAAAAGTCCTACTATGGAGAATTGACATCCTGAGCAAACTCAGTTCAATCAACACATCTTGATTTATAATGAGCCAAATTCAAATGTATGAATACACTTCTTTCTTGAACTAAATCCAAGATATTCAGTGTATTTCCTACAAAAAGAAGACAAGATACAGTTGATTCCTATTGTGTTTTACCATTGCTTTTATTATTTTTTTGAATTATTTGACTACGTGTTATCGCACTATTTACAAAGGTCTCTCTCACTTGCTTTTCAGTCTTTTAGCCAATCAAATCGCTAGAACGGGCTCG
The DNA here is from genome assembly GCA_037040325.1 of Mucor sp. M7501. Lineage (NCBI taxonomy): Eukaryota > Fungi > Mucoromycota > Mucoromycetes > Mucorales > Mucoraceae > Mucor > Mucor sp. M7501. Next base: position 59 of record JAXQGS010000208.1, on the reverse strand, counting down.
GCACACACAAAAATCCTAGAAAAAAAATGCGAGGGTTTCCCTCTGTTTTTTCGTTAGGC
>JAXQGS010000207.1:0-26327 GCA_037040325.1 Mucor sp. M7501 | reverse complement strand
CCCCCGCCTAACGAAAAAACAGAGGGAAACCCTCGCATTTTTTTTCCAGGATTTTTGTGTGTGTCGAGCCCATCCTAGCGATGGGATTGGCTGAAAGGTTGAACAGCAAGTGAGGTAAATCACTGTAATTACTGCAATAACGTTTAGTTTAATCATTCAATAAAAATAATAAAAGCGATGGTAGAACACAGTAGCAATCAATTGTACTTTGTTTGTATAAAAAATCAAGTAAAGAGACTGAATTTGAACAAATAAAGAAGTGTATTAAGTGTGTGTTGACACATTTGAATTTTCCTTAGAGGAATAATTTTATTAGTCGTGGTAAAGAGCAATAGGTGCTGCTATTGTCCTACCTAGTAGTAAGTGTCGCTGAAAATTGACTCAAAAAAGTGATCAATGCAATATCATGGTATCGTGTATGAATCAATAGCATTGCATTGATTGCAAAACCATCAAATCATACGAATGGAATAACTTTATGTACCGAATTCGATACATAACCTGTAAAGAAACTACCCTGAGGAAGTATAGCACTGCTGAATATGTATAAAAAGGGGGATCTGGTTTAATCAAGCAGTCTTGAAATGCAAGATTTCAACAATTTGATCGACAACCATGTCATTTAATAATCCGCACAACGCGGCTTCTAATATCAAGACGTAAATCAATGATAGCACGGTATGCCACCTACAATTTCTATTTTTATGTTTTGATGTATAAAGCACCAATGGCCAAGCTGCATGTGTGTTAAGATCAATATCAATGAAAGCACTACAAAGGGTCTAACTACCCGGGCGATTGTGCGATATAATGCAGCGAATCTAAGCCCAAATCATGCAAAAGAATTACAAGAATCCCAAGCTGTCAAATACTTGTTATGTCCCAGATTTAACGTTACAGTAATTATACAGCTAATTTTAGTTGCAAATGTTGATATATAGCTGCTAAGAGTTATTTTCTTATAAAAGCATCACTGATTCGAGCTATTTGTCTGCTTTTTCATTCAATTCATTTTTCAACATGCTATCTTTAAAGACTTCAATGCAAATACTGCTAGCACTTTTTTGCTGGATGCCCTCTGTGTGCAATGGATTCATTATGCCGTTGTTCAATAAAGTAGCACCAAGTAAGCACCATTTATTTGAGCAGCAAATTCGTGAGTAGCGAATCCATAAATATCGATATTCTCTGGTCATCTAAAAGTACAATGCCAAACCTATCTAATTCATAGGTAACAACCACTGCCAGTTTCAAAACCTCAAAAGAGTCGCTCCTCCAGAAGCTTTGCATTTGGAGAAATCAAATTCTGGGTATATCAAATTGGTGCAATATCGGTTTCACTCGATGGAAAGTAAGTCTGTGACATGATGCGCATATTTTGAAGATCGCTTACATCTATTCTTTTTAGTAATCAATTGTCAAATAGACAAGTATGGCTCTTTTGCAACTGATGCCCAAACTTATAAGGATTCCTCGCCAAACTATCACAGAAAAAGTGCACTACTGAGTGGATTATCTGCTGAGCACGATCTGATCTTTAGTGTTTCGTTCATACATGTTATCATTCAAATGATAAAATCCACGAAATTCGCATGGATGTACATATTTCTTATGGCTTTGCACTGTCATTTTGCTATGGACAAGATAAGTCTAATTCTCAAATCTCCTAAAGAGGCGCTTTCTTTATACCAGCACAATGATCCACACCAAGAAGAAATAGGACAGGCCTCTAGCAATCCCAGTAATCCACCCGGTGTCTCTACTGCCGCCAGCTATAAAAGCATTATCAAACCCAGAGATGGTAGTACGGCAAATAATGGCAGCGACGAAACGCCTAGCAGAACTGCGCCTTGCAACACCCACACAACAGCAGACAGGAAGCAAACTGCGTCCAATGATCAAACTAGCCCTGTGCAAGGGTCGTCTACAAAGCCATCTAAAAAATCTACAGAGAGAAGCGAGCAGCAATCCGGAAAAAATGAGGATCAAGACAAGAAACAACATCAAGGGAACGCCCAGCAACCGAATAATGGTGCGAATGATGGATCAAGTGGTGACAAAGACGATCAAGATAAACAGCCAAATGATGACCAACAAAAAGATGATCAGCGAGACGATGAGCAAGAGGATAAACCAGATGAGGAAGATGAGGAGGAGGTCTCTGAAGACGATGAAGATCAAGAAGAGGAGCTCGCTGAAGATGAACACCAAGAAGAAAATTCTGCGAATAATCAAGACGGTGGGAAGGGTAAGAATAACTCAAACGCTGCTAGAGGTTCTGCTTGTCTTGTTTCGACATCTGATAGACCAGACACTGCTGGATGGGTAAGCTTCTTGGATGAACCGCTCAAAATCCAAGGCATGATTATTTCGTATCCAACACCTCGTGAAAAGAGATCTACTCCACGCCCACATCATGAAACCAGCTTTGGTAGACCTATCCCGGAAATGCTAAAGCCAAGTAAATCCAAAAATCTCAGTACGGAAAGGCCCTCAACTTCCAGCGGTTTTGTCAACGTTGATCGAATACTGTCTGAGAAGGCCGAAACTCGATTCAAGAAAGCGTACGACAAGAAATGCAAGCAACAGCAAGGCGAGCGTATCAATAGCATAGAAGATCTTCCGGTTTCCTCAGAGCCTTATGAAATTAATCTGCTTGATCGCAAGTTTTACTACAATGATGATGGCACTGAAAATCTGTACGATGGACCTGAAGAGATCGCAGCCAAGTTGGGTCTGGAATATAAAGGCTCTCCTATTGTAACCATTTATCCCTCTTCTACTGCCATGAAGCAACCCTCAGGATCATCATCACATTTACCTCGATCTCCTCCCAAGGCAGAGACTGAACGTGCCATGCCGGAAAACCACAAGCCCAAGAATTCACATACTCCTACCAGAATTACACTTGCAGCTTACAAGGAAGAACGGCGACGCATACTTCTGGAACGCAATCAATCATAAAGGCAGCTGGTTAACACTTGGCTTTTATCCTGTTATTACCTTATTCTTTTTCGAAAAAAATAAACATTCCTCAAACTTGAACAACACAGATCATATGTATATAGCCTCTAATGATGTATATAAACAAGCAAACTCTTTCTTGAATAAAACACATGCAAGTTAAACCAAATTTTATCTCGTTGGTAGCAAGATTGGATGTTTGTTTTGATCCATATCCTCACCATTTGTAATAACCTGTGCTGCTTATTTCAATATGTGTTGTCCGATATTCAGCTCCACCGAAACCTATAGAGATCGTCATTACAAAAAAATTCGAACCCATTGAGAAGTACACTGTATATATTGATGGAAGAAACAGGCCCTCTTCGGAACCAAAGTATCACCGTTTCAGCAACTTGTATCGAGATGATCGGTCGAATTTTATCCGTTACGGGGCTCAAATTCTAATGAACATTCTTTTTATGATAATGTTTGATAAAAGGTATATGATGAAATGTATCCATTCCATAAAATGACGGAGGCTTAAACAGTGTGGATACGGCATCCAATGCAAGGTATCAGATTGAAACTAGATAAGCTCTCGAACGGGTATCTGCTATGCATATGCAGTACTACATTGAAAGCAGCAGGCTATTACGTCTTTTAGTGACCAACAAGTGGCATGAAGCGCATATCTATATGTAGTTGTCTTTTTCTTTTCAGAGAGCAAATGCCAATATTCTATAGAGAAAGAGCTGCAGAGGCTAGAACAGAAGTTGGGATCGATTCCCGATGCAGATTACATGATTTGTACTGCATTAGACTTGGCATTTCTCTTTGGAAATCGCCATTTACGTTATGTTATCAGGACATTCTAACATACAAGCTTCAAACATGGCTAATGAAGTTACGCTCGGCAGGGCCCTAATAGTTAAAATATACAATGTATAGAAATCTTCTTTTTCAACAAAAACTGCGATTTAATGTTAAAACAGCTCTATATTTGTCATTATCTGCTAAGCTTATGTTATCTTCCGTGGAAGTGTCTGCGGAGAGCAATCCTGCTGTTCGGTAAACGATAAGAAGAGACAAAGACAATTGAAAGCTTAAGATTACTTGTACACTCTGTACATTTGCTAACTTTTTACATGTCTCATTTCAAAAATTTATAAAAGATGTATATACACAGTGAAACATATCATACATTGATAAAGAAGAGACATGTGTAGGACAAACATTTTCCTGGTGGATAAACCTATCAGATCTATCACCTGTCAAAATTCAAGCACATCATTTTCAGGGTCTTAAAATTGAATTAATAATCTGCGACGGTGCATCGATAAGCACCAGCAGTAGATTACCAATACTTTACAAATACAATTTGAATGTCCATGTTCTATATCTCTTGTTAAAACCCCTAATTTGGTTAAAATGTACAAGATCCAAGACATCAAGTTCTGAAACTGAAATCATAAATGTATAAAAACTATCCAATGTCAAGCAAAAAGAAAGGATCTTCAATCCAGATTAGTTTCATCATCTTAAAATGAAGATCACTGCTGCCATTATCACTGTTGTCACAGCATTTGCTTCTTTTGCCTCTGCTCAACAAGACACCAACACTTCTTCGACTGATACCTATGATTACGTTATCGTCGGTGGTGGTGTAGCTGGTAAGAATGCGTGCAGTTGCCTTCGTATGAGTAAACCAATACTGATTTTATCCATTCACACTTATAGGTTTGGCCTTGGCTAGTCGTATCTCTGAAAACAAGGATGTTACTGTTGCTGTTCTCGAGTCCGGTCCTAATGCCAATGATCAATTCGTTGTGTATGCTCCTGGCATGTAAGTTGTATTAAACCTTAATTAGATCAAAGTTTACTGACAGTGTTTCACAACTGATATAGGTATGGTCAAGCTGTTGGTACTGCTCTTGCTCCTCTGGTTCCTACCACTCCTCAAGAGAACATGGGCAACAGAAGCCTCTCCATTGCCACTGGTAGATTGCTCGGTGGTGGCAGTGCTGTTAATGGTCTCGTCTGGGTAAGTCTACACAGAATAATCTGAGCGCAAAAAAGTATGGCTATTAACCTGTTTCTCAATAGACCCGTGGTGGTTTGAAGGATTACGATGCTTGGGAGGAGCTCGGTAACCCTGGATGGAACGGCACCAACATGTTCAAGTACTTTAAGAAGGTTGAAAACTTCCATCCTCCTACTCCTGCTCAAATTGAATACGGTGCTACCTATCAAAAGAGTGCTCACGGCAAGAAGGGCCCTATTGATGTCTCTTTCACCAACTACGAGTTCCCTCAATCTGCTAAATGGAACGCCTCTCTCTCATCTCTTGACTTTACCGCTCTTCCTGATCTCTTGAATGGTACCTTGGCTGGCTACTCTACCACTCCCAACATTCTGGATCCTGAAACTGTTCAACGTGTAGATTCCTATGCTGGTTACATTGCTCCTTATACTAGCCGCAACAACCTCAATGTCTTGGCTAACCACACTGTCTCCCGCATTCAATTTGCTCCTCAAAAGGGCAACGAACCTCTCAAGGCCACTGGTGTTGAGTGGTATCCTACTGGTAACAAGGACCAAAAGCAAACCATCAAGGCTCGTTATGAAGTCATCATCTCATCTGGTGCCATTGGTAGCCCCAAGCTCTTGGAGATCTCTGGTATCGGTAACAAGGACATTGTGTCTGCCGCCGGTGTCGAATCCTTGATTGATTTGCCTGGTGTTGGTGCCAACATGCAAGACCACGTCCATGCAGTTACTGTTTCTACTACCAACATTGACGGCTACACTACCAACAGTGTCTTTGTCAATGAAACCCTTGCTCAAGAGCAAAGAGAGGAGTACGAGACCAACAAGACTGGTATCTGGACCACCACTCCCAACAACCTCGGCTATCCTACTCCTGAGCAACTCTTCAACGGTACTGAATTCGTCTCTGGCAAGGAGTTTGCCAACAAGATCCGTAACTCTACTGATGAATGGGCCAACTTTTATGCTTCTACCAACGCCACCAATGCCGAGCTGTTGAAGAAGCAATATGCTATTGTCGCCTCTCGCTATGAAGAAAACTACTTGTCTCCCATTGAAATCAACCTTACTCCTGGTTATGGTGGTACCGGCAGCCCTGATTTGCAAAACAACAAGTATCAGACTGTCAACCATGTCTTGATTGCTCCCCTCAGTCGTGGCTATACTCACATTAACTCTTCTGACGTTGAGGAACCCTCTGTCATCAACCCCCAATACTACTCTCACCCTATGGATATTGATGTCCATGTCGCCTCCACCAAGCTTGCTCGCGAAATCATTACTGCTTCTCCTGGTCTCGGTGATATCAACAGCGGTGAAGTTGAGCCCGGTATGAACATCACCTCTGAAGATGACCTCAAATCTTGGTTGAGCAACAATGTTCGTTCTGACTGGCATCCTGTTGGTACTTGTGCTATGCTTCCCCAGGAGCTGGGTGGTGTTGTTAGCCCTGCTCTCATGGTGTACGGTACCTCCAACTTGCGTGTTGTCGATGCTTCCATCATGCCCCTCGAGGTCTCCTCTCACTTGATGCAACCTACCTACGGTATTGCTGAAAAGGCTGCTGATATCATCAAGAACTACTACAAGACCCATCACAACAACAACTAAAATTAGACTACATACTTACAATTTCATCATTTCAACACTGTTGAATGTACATATTAATAAACTTTCATTGCTGCAACACACCTTGAACATTGTTGATGTAATTTTCTCCTTTTGCTATACCAAGAAATACAAGTCTGTTTGGCTTGAGACACTGGCAAAACGGCTCTTGTTGCCCCTGAATGATCGACATCCATGTTCTGAATACCTTTTTCGAAGTTGATATAAAGCTCGGCCTTCTTGTTTACTGAGTGCACAGATAGAAAGAGATTCAGTTGTTGTGCAATCCATTGTATTCTTGTCACAGAAGAGCATCCATCGAGACACACCTGGCCATTCACTTTTAAATGTATCCAACAAGCTATTCCAATCCAGCATTTAGACCTAAACTAGCCCATACTTTATATTGGAAACAAGACTACACACGGGTGGTTAGTGTTCAGCGCAGCATTGATACCAGGACCTTTGCTACATGAGTATAGTACCTCATGTGGTGTCGTAGTAGTAGCACAAGTAGCATTTCTAGCGAACAAAACATCGTACCATAATATTTCGAAGATAACCCCAAGGTAATCTGATATGTAGATTTGGGCAAACAAAAGAGCACATTGTGTCGTTTCACACGCACCGTTGTCAATGGTGTGGAGAGGAGCCATGTGTCCATGTAACGTTTCATCAAATGAACGTGTATAGTATATGTTATTCTTGTGTCAAAGTTTAAATATGCAGGAAGAAAAAGAAGAAAACAAATCTATACAAATTGAACAATGGCGCATTGTAAACTAGTTCCTACTACTGCTGCTGTCATTTATTTGATTATGCTATTGAGGCTATACATACATGCAAACTCCATGCCATGCAAATTACCCCTTTCTCATTGATGTCTTGCCAATAAGTTTGAGGAGAAAGTTATAATAGTTGTTATATACAACTCATTTTACTCTTCCCTTTTGCTCTATACCCATTATAATACGCACGCATGACCCATTTGAGTGATTTCAGTTTCTTGCGTACGTTGTAACATATGAATGCCAATTGATGAATTATAGCCATTGACGATGCATTAGAGAGGGCCGTCGGTTTGAGCTATGTGCTGTTCTGGTTCATTCACCGTATACACACAACAGGAGGCTTTGATTGTCTGTATTTCTCGAAACTGAAAAGAGGAGAACTGAAGAGCATCGTGACGATACTGATCCTTGTCATGCTGCCGTTTCAACTATACTACGGTAAGGTGGATAGACGTGTGAATTGGGCTGTATATACTCACATAAAATGTACCTTGATAGACATGGCAAGTTGCAAAGTCAAGTATGAAGAAGGTTTTGTGCAAATATTTGGCCACATTGTTACCAAACCCGAGTTTCTATGGACACAAGCTGACCGAGATCTAATCACACCGACTGGCAAGTATATAGTAGCGCTGTAGAATGCCGAGTATTCATCATTTTCATTGTAAATAGATTACAGCCTCTGCGTGGGGTTTTCGTTGCAAATGTAAAGTAAACAAATAATGGAAAACAATAGAGACTTATATGGTGCATGTAGTGGAACCTTGCTGTTGCTGCAATGCTTTTGGCGGTACATTGCCAATCTAGTGGCCAGAGCCAGATTCATGAGTAGCAAAGAGTTTAAATTCTACATTGTCATGTAAGCTGTCTCGATGCCCCAAATACAGTGTAATTCATTCAGCTAATATACCCACACACACACACAGGACACTGCTCAATATCATCTTGTTCCCTGTCTTGCAGTACAATTTCACAAGAGACATATACAACTATACGTACAAGGAAATAATGCCACAGCTCGTATACGGAATAGGTAAATCAACAACAATGTGTATAACAATGAAGCCAACAGACTAACCCAAACCCAGAACTGTTTCTCATATCACTTCTTGGAGGTGTTTCACATTTTCGATTCAAGAAGCTGCTCAGTAACAGCCAGCACCAAAACGATGCGCAATTCATCACCCACAAGATGCGCTACTTCCAGGACTTGAATCTGTTGCTGTCCGTAGCACTGTTTTTGTTTTCGACATGTTTCATCATTCTCAGTGCAGATGGACTCACAAACAAAAGGATGATAAATCAACGCAAATTTTTAGCCGATTTCTTTATTTGTAACAGCAAGTGTCGATGTTGTGATGATAATGGCCAACATGAAACTCATCATTCATTCTCTCTAGTCAACATTCTGTGCATTGTCATCTGGGTCATTGTCATCTTGATTTTCCATCCCAAAAAGACGGTGGTGGAAGAGAGCAGCAACAGCAACAGAAGCCACCACATCACGCACAACAGCGCCTCCATGACCACCCGCAGTCAGAGCCTGACAGAGGAAGACGAGGAAGAGGAAGACTACCAAGAGCACAAGGGATTGAATGCTTACAATAGCAGAAAATGTCGAAAGTGATACTAAAATTGGTGTTTTGACCATGTTTCCCTTGATTTGCGGAATTTATTACTGTACATGAAGCTTCCTTGTCGAGTGTGAAGGTATATGTGGATATGGTACAAGAGAGTGTCGAGGAGTGCTAGATGCATCGACTATGGACATTGCGTGGTATGGGTGGCGAGATGGAGTCAAAGATGGATCGCGGCTGGTAGTTTAAGACTTTTAAGTGCTGCAATGGGGATAGCTGGCTGCTTGCACTTGATTTTGCTAGCAATCCTCGAATGCCTATAGTCCCTTTTAAGTGAGTCTATTGGGCAGCCAAACTCGAGCGATAGGTGTCTCCTTACCAATAAGTGCAACGATGGATGCTGCAGTAAATCTCAGAGGCTGATTCTGTCTGCGTCTATCATGATAATCAATACACGTTGCATATCAATGGCGACACTGTACACTTACCCTATGAATGTAGCTGCTGTGCCAAACACAACGCCCACACAGACTCCAATGTTTGTTAGCGATTTAAACATGTTCCGTAAAATGAAGGAGAAAGCCGGGAAGAGGGAAAAGAGAGAGAGAGAGAGAGAGAGAGAGAGAGAGAAAGAAAGAGAAAAAGACAGAGACGAAAAAAAAGGGTGCTTTATAAACTATCCGACAATTCCAAACAGCCAAAAGGCAAAACCAACTATAAAACACTGTATCACATCAACTACCACCAGTTCCATCGTCTCGTCTGTTGGGTTTGTCGCCATGAAATGAGCTTGCATTTGCCTTGAAGTTGACTCATAACACAGGCTTACAGATGATTTGATTGAATCACAGCATCTTCGTCACTGCAGGCCAGTGGCTACGATGCAAAGCACACTCAATTGGGAGTGTGTGAGTGAGTGAGTGAGAGAGAGAGGGGAAAAGAGGTGAATTTGGCCTTGCTCAAATTTTTTTATTTTTCTTTTCCATCCCCCCCAAAAACCCTTTCTTCCTTTCTCTCTCTCTCTTTTCCTTTTAATACATATTACAATACTCCTCATTGACTCTGTATCAATCCAGGGAAACACCAAGAACCACTCTAATAGCACCTCATTTGTTCTTTTTTTTTCTTCCCTTTATTCTTTTTTAATACTCTTTCCAACAGAAAAAGACCCCATCCACAGCAAACAAGCACACACTCACCCATCATGTCTGAACAAGTTGAACATCTTGAACACAACGGCAGCAGCGGCAGCAGCAGCTCTAATCGACTGCCTCTACGAAAACGCATCAGTCCAGTGTTAAAATGGCAGCCTGTAGAAACACCAGAGGAAATCCAACAAACATCATACCCATCACAAGCACAACTGCAACAACCATACCCCCTACAACACTCTTTAGATCATCTCATGTCTGACGGTGCTGGCGATACATTGGAACTTGGTCAGGAAAAGGACCATTCATTACCATCATCATCATCAATAGCAGCAGTATCACAAGAGCAGCATCTTTTCCCTCCTCCTCCACAACCCACAGCAGCAGCAGCAGCAGAAGCAGCACCGTCTGTATCCTCTACACCGCCCTCATCTGCTCCTGCGGCAAGCACATCAACACCAAAAAGAAACATAGAGAAGGAGGATAGTCGAGTAAGTGTATCAGCCTAGTTTACAGGAGAGCAAAACGAACTCATTTGTATTTTGTAGCCTGTAAAGAAAGTGAAGCGAGGCAGACCTCCGTTACAAAAGAACGCTACCAGCAACAATACCACATCTGAACCTGCCACACCGTCCACGCCTACAACACCACCCAGCCAGCAGCAGCAAGCACAGCAAAGACCTCCCAATGACAACAACAACGAACTCTACTGCATCTGCAAAAGGCCGTATGATGTAAAGGAATTCATGATTGCGTGTGATAAGTGCAACGAGTGGTTCCATGGCGAATGCATTGAAATCAGCGAAAAGCAGAGCGAATTCATTGACCTGTATTATTGTGCCAACTGCGCTAAACGTAAGCTCTTAATTTACATGTGGGTATACAGCATATAAACCTAACCTATGGCTCTCTAGTTACCGGCAAAAAGACACTGTGGAAACCCAACTGTGCTAATCCAGCCTGTATAAAACCCGCCAGAATTGGTACAGTGCAGGGCCATGAAAGCAAGTACTGCTCAGATACGTGTGGCATGCAGGTTGCTCGTGCTCGTATTGAATTGGCAGAACTGAAAAAGAGAAACGCCACCATGTCTTTGGAAGAACAGCCCTACAACCCATTATCAAGAGCAAGACTCAGCAGCTTTGCAGACATGGATGACCGAGCCAGGCTGAACAGAGTCAAGGAGGAGAAAGTGCATGCCAAAGCCCTGATCACCATAGTTGAGCACAAATCCACGCTACTCAGGTTATTAATACAGCAGCAATCCGACGAGGAGGTGTGCGGTTTCGACTCGAGATTGACATGGCCAGACACTATTTGGGAGAAGGTGGATCAAGTCAACGAGAACGAGCAGCACATCATTGCCCTGCTGGATGCCAACGGTAGTCATGTCACTTCCAAAGGGTTCACAAAATGCTCTGCCAGCCGAAAATGTACAAAGCATCTGAACTGGCAAAAGACGAAAACTGCTGAACTGGAACAGGAACGATCAGAGCAATTCATTATACTCACCATGCTGGAGCGAGAGCGTCAGCAAATCAAAGCGCGCATGAAGAAGAGACGTGAAGAAGTGGACCTGGTCGATTACCTTGAGAACGGCACTATTTCTCACTTTTAAAAAGAGCATTCTACCATAATAAAGTAAATAGCATCAGTTGTATTCAAATGAGCCGAAAAATTTATTGCTGGCTGCAGCCGAACCAGTGTGGAGGAGATGTGTGTTTGGCACCGCGCAACAGTGGGTGTGGGTGACTCGGTTAATTCAGCACCATTTCCTATATATCCATCAGCTGAAATGCGTGCATCTCAAGTTCCTCCTTCAAATTACATCCATCCGTTGCGCGTATGTACAAGGAATCCATCCATCAATCCATCGAAGCATGATGTATCAATCAACAAGAAAGCACTCGACATTTTGGCAATGGAATCCCACATCATTTTGGAGATGCCGCCTGTTTGATTGACATGTCATGTTGGAGGGTTTTTTTTCCAGCCGATATTAACCCATTCGTTTCTAGCATGTCTGCTGAACTCGCTGTCGTTTACGCCGCTCTCATCCTCGAAGATGACAATGTTGAGATCACCGTAAGTACTTGACCTTGTGTTTGGAGAGCATCCTATTCACCATGACATGTCTCAGGCTGACAAGCTCCAAACCCTTGTTGCCGCTGCCGGTGTTGAGGTTGAGCCCATCTGGTTCTCCCTCTACGCCAAGGCCCTCGCTGGTCAAGACCTCAAGGCTCTTCTCTTGAACGTTGGTGCTCCTGGTTCCGGTCCCGCCGTCTCTGCTGGTGCCGCCGCTGGTGCTGCCACTGATGCCCCCGCTGAGGAGGCCAAGGAGGAAGAGAAGGAAGAGTCTGATGACGATATGGGTTTCGGTAAGTGGTGTTGAGCATGTGTAGTGTGGATCTCGAGTGCTGATTGTGTTTATTTTGGATATAGGTCTTTTCGATTAAACACATCAATCCTTTAATTCACATCAAAAATAAAAGATGAACTCTCTATCCCTCTCTTTTTTTATATTTTATTGCGGCAGCATGTAGCATATCTCTAGTAGAAGGAAGGGCCTCTAATGATGTCTGATGTCTTTCCTTGCTCCATGATATCAGCATTGTAAGCAGTATCTACTTTTTCGTTCTTTTCATTTGCGACCAGTGGTTTGGCATTCTTTAGTACTTGGGATGGAACACATCCGCCGTCCATGTGTTCACATGTACATTCACCGCCTAAAAATGCAGGCAGGTTCTCTGGTGCAATCTGCTTCAACAGCGGTTCCTTGTAGTCAGCGCCAAGGATTTGGATTTTAGCAATAGTCTATCGCAGGTTGTTATTAGTGTTGTGTTGTGTTGTGTTGTGTGTCTGTATTCACTTACGCCAGGATCCAGCCATGCCTTGACAATCTTCCACACATAGACAAAGGCACCAGGCGCATTGACCAAAAAGAACTTGTTGAGCGTCTCTGGGTAGTACTTTTGGTCGCAATCAGCAATAGCCCTGATAAAGTTCAAGGCAGGCATATGCAATTCTAAAAACGAACCGTCTCTTTAATACATTGCGTCCCATCATTATTCCACAACAACCACTTACGATGCCATCCCATGCCAGTGCAGTCAAAAATGACAGTTTCTCTATTCACATGACGTCCAGCAGTCTTTGAACAATCCTTCATGACAACACGATGCAAAAACTCGTTGCAGCCAATATGATATCCTTGCACCTCCTCTACTTTGGCATTCTTGGCAAGCTCCTTTGCACGATGATAGCCCTTTTGATGAAGCAAGGTAATCAACAACGGGCCCGTTACACAATCATGTCATTTTTCTGTTAACACCTTACCAGTCTCTCGATATAAATGGGACATCCTTCTCTATCCACCTTGTGAAGACAGGCACCGCCCATGTACTTGTTGATTCTCAATACGCTTTCACTGACGCCAGCGAGAGGCTCTAAATTGCTATCGGGGATACTGTTGTAGCCACGCACAGCATAAAGCACTGGCAACTTGTTTTCTCCAGTAGCAACAGGATGATCACCAATACGGTTTGTTTCACGCCATTCAAATGTCTTTAAAAGTTGGTCTTTGGCATTCGCCTATGATAACACAGTTAGTTTTACCAACAAGAGAAGGTCTTTGTGTGGTTGTTGTCATTACAATGTTCCAGCTACGAGCTATCAGAAACTGTTCGAGATACTAATATAAATGGCAGCAAGTGAGTTTTACTGTACTATTCACTTGTAGAAAAAAGATCCAACTTGCCTCATCTGTAACAGGGTATTTGATGTCTGTGAGTTCCTGTCTAAACAGCTTGATTTTCTCGGCTTGCTCTTCAGGAGTCATTTTGTATATCTATTTAGAAACAAGGAAAGAAAGAAAAGGAGTGAACGAAATGGACCCTCAATTTCTTTATCGCTTTAATCTCAACCCTTCACTGCTGTGTATATACTGCAGCAACCGGACTATTTGATTCTCCTGGTATATATAATTCATGTTTATCCAGGAGGTTTCTTTTCATAAATGCTTCCAATCGTTGAATGCCAATGACCCGAACGCACTCTGCTTATGATTGCTGCGTTCATAGCCGAGGATATGTGTATTTCTGCCTTTTTATACAGGTACAGAAAAGTGTCGCACACATGGCATTTCGGATAATCAATAAACGTCTTGAAATGCAGATATGGCAAGACTAACATCGTGCTTGATTGATTCTGTCATTGGTATATGTACAGTGAAATCTCGATACATTCGAGTCGTCTTTTCGAGTTTAAGACTGTTTTAAACTACCAGCGTAGTACCCAATAACAGTTTTCGCTTTGCATTTGATAGCGATAACTGATGCCTTTGCTCACCTTTTTTTTTTTGGAACCCTAAAGACATGGCCAAAAATCAATCAAAATCCATTAAAAATAACTCACGGTTTTCATCAAAATTCAGACGACGGCGGTTTTGACTTGAAGAATGAAGACTTCCACTGTGATATGTATTAAATCAAAACGATTCTCTCGATCCAAGGAAGCTCTTCCCTAATGTCATTTGTGAGACCTTTATATGATTTTTTTTTGACATCTTGGCTAAAACAATCAATTCACGGCTGGAACCTACAGCAAAATAACACCGGCAAGTATGGAGCGTAGCGAAAGCAATTAGACGTCTATATAGTGTCTTTTACTATACAAAAGATGGCTGTTAGGGCAAAACACAGCCTGGGCTGGGATTGAAATTCAGAGGTTGTTGTTCCAACTGGTCCTCTGGATAAGGAATTGGACATCCAAAACCCTTTCAGGCACAATTACACAAAATCTTATTATATAAACAACATGTATTTCTCTAGACCTATACATGCAAAATTGAACGAGGAATCCAATGGCGTTAGTTTCAAAGCGATTCCTCTAGTCTGTGAAGAGTAACCATCGAAAAATGGAAAACACGTTTTTGGAGGAAAGGTCTACAAACACTATAGTAAATTGATTTAGAGACACCTTCACATGCTCCTATGCTTCACTATGGTTCGTTTGAGCATAGGAACACCTTAATAGAAAACGTCGTTTTTGAGGTGAAAACTTCCATCATTCAAAATCATTGAATTTTCCCTTGCTAGTACAGGGCAAAATTTTCTAAAAATCGATGATCAACTCGATCCCCCAAAAAACGCTGAAAAGTGATCCATAACATAATGTCAGGTCGCAGAACACGATGGCACATGTTTTGAGGCTGAGATCTCGCTTCTTTGGCGAAATACAAGCAATTGAAACTCTTGATTTTATAGTGATAAATACACTTGAGGGCTGCTCACTGAACATTGCGCTTAACAACATCTGGTTTGATGGTCTGTAGTTGAGCATCTAGCGAAACAGTACATTATTAAACTCTTTGCTCATTAAAAAAAGCGCAATTCGCAGAGGATTTCTACACAGATGTACCCAAAAAGGGTGCCTAATACCCAAAATCATTGAAAAAACTGTTTTTGTAGCAGGTATATCGAATCAATTAACTGGCATTGTGTCATTCGACGGATGTGCGAAAAAGGAGAGGGTCTCTCGCCCGACGATGACATAGCCTTCCTTTGTTATTAGAAACCACATGTCGTCTAACAGATACACAGAATTGATTCATTTCGTGAGATTCAGCGTTGCATTATCTGGGTAAGCTGATGCAGGCGCGAGCGGTGCACCCACCATAGTTCCGGGTGGATTACAGCTCGTTTCTATTGTAATAAATGAAGGGGCGCGCCCGATCATTGGTATACACACTACACGCAAATAGCTCGCGTTAAGAGGAACGCTAATTATCACTGCTTTTTTTTTTTTTTTTCACAAATTGCATCAAAATGGCAAATCCTTGTCAAGCATTACCACATGAAGTCTGGGTCAACATCCTGGATCAAGTTGAAGATAACAAGCAACTAGCAACATGTCGATTAGTGTGCAAACAATGGGACCCCATCGCAGAAAAAGCAATGTTCAGCAAAGAACTCGGGATCTATGACACAGACAGCTTTGTCGCCAAGCTCCATTATCACCTAACAAAGAAACCAGCACTGGCTCTCTTGATCAAGAATGTTTATTTCATGTCTAGTTATGAAAAGCCGAATCCGTTGTACAACGAACTCTTGAAGTTGGTGATGACTGCAAGCATGGAAAGCGTACAGGGATCGTTTCCCCCCGAAGGCAGCGAACAACTGTTTTATCAGATTATTCTGGACTCGCCTCACAAATTCAACAAGATCAAGAAAATTCCATTAGCCTTCATGAACGATTCAAACACAAAATGTCTCTTTGCTCTCAAGGAGTCTTTGGAGTACATGTTTCTGTCAGTCCCTGATCTAGAGTCAGACAAGATTCTGGATAATCTCCATCTATTTACAAAGCTAGATGTTTTGGTTTTTACAAATTACAACATTCGAGATATAATGGAGTTAAATCTCATTCTGGGTCGACTACAATGTGTTACTAAAATGAGATTGTATATGCATTTCAATGAGGAAAACTACATCTCCAAAAGCAGCGAGGAGATGAACTTATGGCTGGTACAAAATGTCAAGATAGATGAAAAGATGAAGTCAATATCCGAAGCATCAAGCCGCAACCAAAAACACTGGTGCAACTTTGCCGAATATCTTGCCTACAAGTATCCTAATCTGCATTTGTGCAGAATTACAGGCATGGCACTCAATGGCGACATCGAGAGGATTCTTCAAGCTACGAAACATATTCCATTTTTCATTTTGAAAGAAAACAAATGTAATAGTCCTGAACATCTGTGGACAGTGGGTTACATGATGAAGAGTCCAAGCAACACTGTCAGGATCGAATATTCACCTCTCTTTGATGCCGAGGATAATGTATGTAAAATACAGGAAGCCTGCAGAAAGGGCGATACTGCAACAACAGACTTTTCGATCAAGTTGCGACACGATTCAACACATGCATATATCAAGCAGCTCCTATCAAGTGTTGGCAGCGGCACATCTGTGATCACCAAGGCAACGATCGATCTTGTCCACTGGAAGGATCAAGACAACTTACAAGATCTATTGAACTTTTACGACATCTTGAACCTGATACCCGCTGTGCAACATCTCGAGTTTGCAGATGCTACCATCGAATACCAGGAACTAGGTAGTGGAGGTTTGACTCTGAATGATCTGAAGACTCTGGAAATTATCGGTGCCAAGATCGACTACAAGGTGATATCTCAACTTGGGAGCATTGCACCCAACCTGGAACATCTCGCTATATCGAGCAGCGTTGTTGTTGGAAGAGAGGAGAAGTCTGCCATCATCATGCCGCACAGCAACCTCTCTAGCTTGACGTTTCAAACCAAGAAGTTCAATTGGACAATGAATGACAGCGACCGCAAAAGACGACCAGAATTGCAAGAATTGGCCTCAAATGAAGACAAGATGAACATTGAAGAAGCCATGTACCTTTGCGTCAAGATGGAGCACTTTCCCTGGAGATATTATCTTTTGAAACCAAACAGTCAAGTAATTATAACGCTTTCTGACGACGAATTCAAGCGCCATGCAATTGCTTCAAGAATAGTCAGCATAGAATGCAAATCCTTGTCTTCACTATCGTTTGCCGTAAATGATCTGAATATTGCGATGCATTTCGAGAATGGTGAACTGAAAAGTCCTTTTGAAGTATCGCACTACTTGGAAATGGAAAAGGAACTACATGACCTCAGAAGAATGTAAAAAACAGCATTTGTTCTCATTGCCCTAGTTAAATGATACACCTACACATCAATAAATGCATCATATAATTTGCTATTAGTCGTTAAACAGCTACATAGACTATCATGGAAATAAACATGAACCCTAGATAATAACAGTTGCGAGTGCATCGTGGCTTCAGGGGGCTCTCCACCTTCGTTCGTCTCTTTGAAATATTGAAAACTTCATTGAATGCCCTACTACTAATGCAGATTGCTTGTCTCTCGACTATCATGTTAGAGCCCTTCATGGTTATGGACCTGAACTTCTTCCAATGCCCTACCAGCTTCAGCAGCTTCAAAGAGAGCAATCCAGATACGAGAAACTTCATCTATGCTTTCTAATCTGAGACACATACACTGGCAAAGGCGAGAGATTTGCTGATCAGGAACGATGCAATTGCAAATGAGTTCAAGGCAAATATCAGGACTCACAAATCACCTGGTATAAGTATCGAATTGATACAATAATCTGAATCAATTGATTGACATTGTGTTATTTGGCGGATAAGCAAAGGTGGGATACCTCCCAACTAATTCTTACTTGCTATTTTAAATAGCATTTGCTTTTCGGCTGGGAATAACTATCATAGATAGTGCATTTGATTGACCAGAAGCAAGAGGAGGAGGAGGAGGAGCACCGAGAAACGTCTCATCAAATCGTTTACTATTTAGTCTCCACCGATACTCATGTCATCTTAAACAACACTTTCTGGAATGTATTCCATGATTGAGCTTAACTTTTCAGCACACTATGCCACTGAATATCACCTGTACACTACACACCCTAACAAGCGCATTGTTCAAGAGCTGAATAGTCATGTTTAAGGTGTGATGAGAATGATGGGCATGACTGTTTGTGTGTGGAAAATTTTCAAAAAAAAAAGTGCTTTGCAGAGGATTGAACGCCTTATCTTTCTCTTTCTCTCTTTTTTTCTTTCGACTCATTACACAAATCAATAAATAAATTAATGCTGGATACTTTGTTATCACGCTTAAAGGACGAGATTGCCATTGACGGCACATCAGGTAAATAGGCGGCTGCTGTTGTATTCTTTGCATTCCAATCCATGTAGATTGACACAATGGCAGGCTCTAGCATTGATACAGTTTGGAAATATGCAGAATCCATATCAAATCAAGTTGCAAAGCAGTCGAATATATCAATTACACCCAAGATTGACGGTCCTTACAAGGCATTCATCTGGAACTACATCAAGCAAGAGCCAGAGCTCGAGTTCTTTGAAGAAGTCGCTACACCCGCAGACGAAAATCAGGCCACCAACAGCCAAGATGTTCCTATGGAGGAACAACCAGAAGCAGCAGTGGATCAGGACCAACATGTTGTTGCTATGAAACAGGAGGAAGCAGCAGAACAAGGCGAGGATGCGATGGCCATGGAAGCTGTCTTTGATGACAATGACACTACTACTGCTGCTACTTCAGAGGCTGATCCATCAGAAAACCAGCTGATTGACATGTTGCAAGATGCACAGGAAAAGGACAGGGAAGTAGAAGCTGCAATGTATCGCAAAAGAAAATCAAGAGCAGCTGTCAAAAAATCAGCGCCTAAAAAGAAAAAGATGAAATCAGCATGCAAAAAGAAGCAGAAGAAGCAAAAGAAGAAGCCAGCCAAAAAGAAGAAGCGGGAGTGTGCAGGACATTCAGACAGTGATTTCGAGATGGATTCAGACGACAGTGAATCAGAGTATGATGCAAGCGACCTCAGCGAAGTATCTTCAGAAGAGTACAGCACAGAGGGGGATGAAGACGTATCCGATCAAGACGAGTATGCCAAGTCTGATTACGTAAAACGGTTCACTATAAAGCGTAAACGTGAGGATATAGTATCACATCCCAGAAACATTCAACAGCAAACGAACAAGGTATGAAAAGCCAGGGCTGCTATTATCCAAGGTCATTGTGCTCATGTTTGTATCTCATGCAGGGCAATGCGAGTTTGACAGCTATCCCGGATATAGCAGATCTAAGTTATGACCAAGTTCAGGAACGCTACGGGCCCCGTTTGCGCATCATTGCTTCTGCCCGACTCCAGGACGAACAGCTTTATATTGGCGTTCCTGTAAGTGTTGCTTTTATGAGTCTGTGCTTGTTGGCAGGATAATACTAACACTGTTTATTCCAAATAGCCTGATGCCAACATTACACCCAGTCTCGTTGTTATTTTAAAAGAAATCCTCAAGACCAGAACCAAGGGCTTATACCAAGCCTCCATCACTCGATTGCTGGACCTTGACAGTCGATCCACTGGCCATTATGCGAAAGCTCTGGAAGACAAGGGCGCCATCACGCGTAGAGGTGTATCCATCAACTCGATGTATACCAATATCTGTGTGCACGCAAGATTCAGTGTTGAGAGTAATGAGGTGGATATGAACACTGTAGGCGACAGGGAGACAGAGAACGAGCTGCCCTACAATGTCAATGGCCACGGTAAAGTGTTTTCGCAAAAGGCACTGTTGGATGCCATGGTGGATCTTGCCCTGGCAGCACCAAACGGCCTGATTTTGTCGCAGGATGTGCTGCATGGTTTGGTAAGTTGGCTGCGCGAATAACGCATTGTGTTCCAAGGTATGCTAAGACGGGCTCTTACAGGGTTTCAATTCAACACGTACGTCGGTGCGAAAGTGGTTTAACCGCTCCATTGATGAACTGTGTGTCAAAGGCTACTTTGAAAAGGCGAGTATCAAGCTGGATGGCTCTAGACACCATCGATGTCTGCAGCTCATCAAGGTGCCAGATGGTAAGACTGAAACAAGGCAACACCAAAAAGTCGCATTGCATTGACTTTTGCCTTTCTGTTAGATTATGAAGCGAGACAAGCCAGCAACGAGCAGCCAATAGTCCCTGTGGATGAACTCTCCTTTCCCATCAAGATCAAAACCACCAAAAACCAAGGCATCCCTATCCACCATCTACTCTGCGACGTACCTCTGGAATCCCAGGTCCTCGACGTGGTCACTGCTGCGGGCACACACGGTGTTGTTCAAAAGGACATTGCTATTGCACTAAACATGGACGAAATGCGCTTCTTATCAAAGGCATTAGAGAAGCTGGCCGAACTGAAACCGGGCCAAGGATACGAGCAATATGGCATTATGCGCTACTTGGAATTCGAGGGTCGTGTCAGACGCTATCGCTACTTTACATTGGCTGCATCCATCAAGGTGAACGAAGACAGAGACTATGTGCCTCCACCCTTGCCAGACACAGAAGTCGACGAGTCCAAGTATTATGAAAGAACCATCTTTTATCCAGTGCCCCATACCCTGTCCCATCTTAGCAGATACCGAAAGATGGTCAAAAAGCTGGGTCACCGAAATGTCGCTTTCCAGGATAGTTTGCCGCCTACTTTTAGAATACGAACATTGTACAACCCTGATGGTACCATTCGTCCCAAGTCCCGTTACATATTGAAGAAGGAAAAGAAGATTGCTGAAATGCTTGCTGCAGAAAAAGCGGCAGAAAAAGCTGCAGCTGAGGGTAGAGCCACAACTAGCCCCACATCATCAGACGATCTGCCGCCAAAGTCCCGCTACATGTTGCAAAAGGAAAAGAGGCTGGCTGCAGAAAAGGCTGCTGCTGAGGGTAGTACTAGCACCAGCACTGCAGAATCCAGTAGCACCGCAGAATCCAGCAGCACTGCAGAGCCCAGCAGCACCACAGCGCCAGCAGATCAACCACATCAAGCTCCACCTGCCAGGACGATCCACTCTTTCTTTCAATCCTGTAAACCAGCACGTATTCGCGAATCTGATATGCATCTCCTCACTCGCCCACCTTCTCCAACACCTACACCAGCGCCTGTCATTAGTGAAAACCGACTAGCATGTCCTGCGTCTGGTGAAAAGACTCGTGCGCCTGCGCCTGTGTCTCAGCCAAAAGCTGTGCCTGTGTCTCAGCCAAAAGCTGTGCCTGTGTCTCAGCCAAAAGCTGTGCCTAAACCAAAAGCAAAAGCTAGAGCAGCACCTATTGCCGAAACCCCTGTCTCAGAACCACCAGCACGCAAGAAGCGAAAATATACCAAGAAAAGTCAAGTTCCAGTTGCACAGCAAGTGGCATCGATATCTGAAGCAGAGGCCGAATCTACAGGTTCACGCACAACTCGATCTGGTAGAGTGATTCCATATCTAGTCAAGCCAGCACCTGCTGAGCCATCCTCTGATTCTCCCGTCGCCCCTGAATCTCAAAGCGCTACCGAAATGGATACATCTGAGCCTGTCTTATCAGAACCTGCTGAACCAGAGAGCCATACTGTAACGGCGGAACCAGAGAGCCATACGACAACAGCGGAACCAGAAGCATCTACAGCCGAGAGTCCTGCTCCTGCTCCTGCTCCTGCTACACAACCAGAAGCACCTGTTAGTGAGAGCCAGTCTCAATCGAGTTCTCCACCTGCAGCCACTGCTCCATCTGGAACTAAACCCAAGCGTAGCTCTTCTCAAGTGCCTGCAAAAGCATATCAATCTCGTCTCCGAAATAGATCCATTGCTGATTTTTTCAAGCTAGTTCCCAAGAAAACCACTCCATCAGTTGCAGCCAATCCACCAAAAGAAGCATCTTCATCTGCAGCTAATCCACCAAAAGAAGCATCTATATCTAAAGCATTACCTTTACCAGTGGAATCATCCTCATCAAAAGCACCAACTTTACCAGTGGAAGCATCTTCATCTGCAGCATCACCCTTACCAGTGGAAGTTTCTTCATCTGCAGCATCATCTATACCAGTAGAAGCTTCTTCATCTGACGCATCGTCTTTACCAGCGGAAGCTTCCACATCTGAAGCATCGTCATTACCAGTGGAGGATTCTACATCTGAAATATTGCCTTCACCAACGGAAGCTTCTTCATCTGAAACATCACCTTTACCAACGGAAGCTTCTTCATCTGAAGCATCATCATTACCAGTGGAGGATTCTACATCTAAAGCATCACCTTCACCAGTAGAAACAGCTTCCACCAGGGCCAAGGCGAAGGGAACAAAGACAGTTAGCTTTGCTAAATCCCTAACTGAACCTGAATTGGAATCAACCAGTGAAGTGACTGAAGCAGAGGAATCTGTGAGCAAAGACGATACAGAACAGACGACTGCAACCGACAATGAAGGCACTGCTCAAGCGGATGTGGCTGATATGGAAGTGGATAATCCAGAACCAAGTCGTCCTGCAGTGGAATCGACTCAAGTTACCAGGGTCACCCGTAGTAGATCAAGCACGGCGACTCCTGCTCCAGCTCCTGCTCCAGAAGAAGAAGGAGAACAGAGTCAAGCTCTCACTGTCACTACCACTGCAACTACCCAAGAACCTCGCTTGTTCCGTCGTTACCAGCATGAAAAGACGCAAAAGCCCATGAATTCCTACTTGGAAGCGCGCATCAAGATTCTCTACGAGATGCTGGAAGAGGTGCGACTGGTGGAGATGGGTAAGGGATTCCTCCAGGAATTTGTAGACAAGGTAGCAGAACAAAACAAGTGCAACAAGTACAAGATGGACGGCAAGACACTGTGGAACACAGGGCTGGAACTCGAGAAGAGAGGCCAAGCTCAAACAGCGGTTATCGACTGCACGTTTCTCAGCGGCAAGACGGTCAAACGCAAGGTCATTTTCCATCGAGACATGAGCCAGGATTCAGAGGAATTCAAGACCTACATTTCGTTCATCAAGGAGCGACGCACCGGCATCTCGTATCGCAACTTGCCAAAGCCTGTCGCCCAAGTAGACCAAGTCGTGCGACTCTCGGACCAGGTGGAGCAGATGCAAAAGGAAGCGCAGGAGCTGCTGGTGAGCGGCCAAGTCAAGAAGGCCAAGCAACTGGAGCTCCGCATCAGCGAGCTGTCCAAGAACCTGCAGACGTTTGGACGCACGTATGGCGAGACGAGCAGCACATACTGGATGATTGAGGCGACGCAGTACGGCTGGATCTCTGCCAGCATGGCGCGTGCCAAGATACTGCACAGGTACCTGTTCCAGCTGCTGGAGGCCAACGTGGACGGCGCAGACCAGGAGACGCGTATCATCTCGCTGAACGCTGTTGTCGACAACATGACGCTCCAGCTGTTTACGCAGATTATTGGCGTCTTTAGGCCCTCGCGACTGATTGCTGAATACTACAAGGACCCCAACAACCACAAGGTCAGAATGGCAGACATGACAGACGAGATGAAGCAGGAGATGTTTGACGGACACACCAAGTTTTTGCGACGCCTCAAGAAGCTCTTCAACTACCTGGAGTTTGTCCAGATCGTCGCAGGCCAGTTCACCGAGGTCAAGAACAACCCCAACTTTAGGGCAACCAAGTACGGCCATATTGCCCACGCTTACAGACTCGAAAAGGAGGTGCCCATCATTGACAGACGGCAGGCGACAGAGCCAGTGCTGCGAGTGCACACAATCGAGACCCTGGAGGACCTGCACGAGTACTGGTCAGATCTCAAGTACGTGTGCTCGCGCAGAAACACGGTCCAGGGCCCACTCAAGAAGCTGGACGACCCCTACGAAACCGAGTTGCGCAGCAGCTTCCACAGCCCCCGAAACTGGAGCACACGATCCACGTTCACGCGTAGCCAGCGAAAGCTGCTGAATGAAAAGGTCGACAAGGCCAACCGCAAGACGCCGCTGGGCGACATGGACGAAATCAGAGCGATGGCCTTCAGACTGGACACGACTCCCTATGCCGTTCAGTCCTACTATGAAAAGGTGGAGGCTGCTCTGGAGCGACGACTCAGGTACTCCAAGCAGCAGAAGCTGGAGGCACTACTGATGGGACGACGCAAGAGAAGAAAGGTCAACCAGGCCAAGTACAACATCTACAGCGGCCGCCGTGTCATTACGGGCGATTCGAACCATGCCTTTGTGGACCCGCGCAGACAGCCATCCAAAGCGCGCAAGACGTACCTGGACGATCTGCAGGACCTGCCCGAGGTGCAAGACGACCCGCTCAAGTCGCTTGTCAGACGCCGACGAAAGCGATCGACCTGGACCGAGCAGGACGACGAGGTGCTGCTGTACATGTTTACCATCCTGCGACACCGGTCAAGAATGAACAGGGCCAAGCTTTCGTGGAATCCCGCGCAGCAAGTGTTTCCAGACAGGGACCCGCAAAACTGCAGACACCGCAAAGACAGAATGATGGGACAGTCCAAGTTTAGCGAAAAGTACGAGCTCTATCTGATCTACTGGGACACCTTTTACCGCGAAGGCATCGCGAATGGCGACATTGCAGATCCGCGCCCACACGACAATACCAAGGTGGACATCTTGTCGTACATAGAGTACTTTATCCAGCGGCTGCAAGAGCTGGATGTACAGTAAGTGTTTGGCTGTGGAGTTAAGAGATGTGTATTTACTAACTGATGGGCAGCCCTGTCGACCTCCCTCTGCCTGCAACGCTGGCACAGACACACGCCATGTACGACATTGTGCACAACGAGGCTTCCAGCCCCTATTTCGAGGACATCTTCCACGACGGAGAAAGCTTGGTTCACAAGCTGCAGTCATTGTACCAGGCACCGCTGACGCTTCGCAGGTACATGGACTCGCACTACGATCAGTTGGACGCTGTAGCAGACATTGAGGATGATGCCGACAGCCGTCTGTGCAGCTTGATCCGCATCTACTGCCTGATGACACTGATGACGCCGGCAGAGGTGTTTGACCCCTTCCACGCCTACCAGGTACTGTCGCGATTCCCCTCGCCTCTGATGGACGCCGTGTACGAGCGAATGAAGAATGACAAGACGCTCATCTCGGCGCATGGCGATCGCCCCATCCCAGGCACCAAATGGGCTTTGTCGGCTAAATTCATCAAGGACATGGGCGGCGAGCTGCCCATCGATCTGTTCAACCAAGCCAAAGAGTACCAAAAGTTCCTTGCCACCCAGAATGAAAAGTTCAAGTTTATGCCCCACCACGCCAGCAGTGGTATGATGGCGTGTCTGCTGAATGCCCTGTCGAACCACCAGGTAAGTATCAACGCCTTGAACAAGAGACACGCCAAACTCATGTAGGTGGCTTGTAGGTTTCCTTTAGCCTCACCAACTTGAGCCTGCAACTGAGAAAAGTGAATGAAGTAGGGTACAAGACCAGAGGTTTCGGTAAGCTTAGCAACAACAAGGATCCCCCGTGTGGAATGCGTGTACTGACATGAGCGTTGGGTGACAGGCACTTCCATCTTGACTCAACTGGGCGTGGATATCCAGAGAAACAGCCAAGCGGACCAAGAGATGGCAGATGTTCCCGCTGCCAGCAAGGTGCACATCAAGCAGCTCACCAACAAGGAATACGACGCCACTTTGTCCAACCTCCTCATCTCTCAGAGCGAAAAGGAAAGCGCTGTTCTCAAGGCTGTCATTCATGCGCTCCACGAGCAGCACGACGTGGGGCTGACCTTGTACCAGCTCAAGGCAAAGCTGCAAGAGCAGCACCATTATTTTACAGACCAGGAGATTGTCATGGCCGTACGCAAGCTCTGCTAC